>JAMBLF010001174.1:0-135222 GCA_030578115.1 Leucoptera coffeella | reverse complement strand
TGTCCCACTGACAGACCACTTTCGCTTCATTGACATTCATACATCTTCTCATACACTCTTGACGGTTATAGGTACTCCTAACGTCACCTTTTTTCAATATAGCATCTATCTGTCTGTTATATGTCTTATTAGGACGGCCCGTACATAACCGCCCATCCATTTCACTCATATATTCCTTTAATAAATGTATAAATAAATAAATAATAATTTTTGGTCATTATTACACCAATTGAACTAGCCCCTTGGTAAGTTTATTTAAGACTTGTGTTAAGGGTACTAGCAACGTGTTTTTAAGAAATGTATACATATTATACATAGACAAATACCTATATAGCATACATAATCAAGGACCAGACTGGAAAGCAGAAGAAAAGCGTAGTTCTTAACTCTGTCTCAAACGGGAATCTTTGGGACCCTCTGTCTCCACCGGGAATCGAACCCGGGACCCCCACGATTAGCGTTCAGGTGTCTAACCGATCGCGCCACGGAGGTCGTCGTATTATATATTTAACTATTTCCTATAACAGGTGCAGAGCCTATAAGGGTGAAAGCGGCCCCTTTGGATAGGCGGAGAATGTTGCTAGAAGTACACATCAGGATGGTAAGTGTACTTATTAATATAGGGTGGAAGACATCGTGAGGAAACCTACCTGTTCCCCGAACAGATAGTAGTGCTTGTAAATGGAGACATGGCTTACCACTTGTCACGTTGACCTCTAGAGCGCTACACACAGAGAGAAACCTAAGTTGCAATTAGTTTAAATTAATTATCACAGATGACGCCAGCATGAAATAAAATAATGATTACAAAAATCAATATCCTAGAACGCGCGTTTGAAATATTTAACGGAAACAAGATATATACGAATTTCTAAAAGGCCATTAGCCTGGACGTACACCTGCCCAGGTAGGAAGCTTCCTCTTTTCCTGTAGGACAGTGGATTCTACAATTGGTGACCCCGACGTGTAAAAAGACGTTGCCACATACCTGTTCCCCGAACAGGTAGTAGTGCTTGTAAATGGCGACATGGCTTACCACCTGTCACGTTGAGTACTGATGGTTAACATGTGGGTTCGAGGTGGCCATAGAATTACTACCTTCGCAATTGCGGTGAACACCTGAACCTCTGACTATCCCGCAATGGTTAATGGTCGTGAACGCGTTTGTCTTTTTATCATCGTTGTGGTATGAGAGATGTAGTGACGAAAATAGAGAAAGGTATGTTAAGGTTCGGGCACATGGAGCGGATGGATGAAAGGAGGGTTACGAAAGGAATCTATAAAGCCAAAGTAGAAGGTAGAGTTGGTCGGGGTAGGCCGCGTACAACTTATACAAATCAAATTGAGACATTCTTCTCAACGCGAATGTACGTAGTGTTAAGGTGCATTTTGCAAAATATTATTACGAAAATGTACAGATAAACATATAACATTATAAGATTGTGTACTTATGTTTTGTATATTGTTATTTATTATTATGTTGGTAGCAAAATAGTTTTGTTATCTTTATGGATACTGTAGGTTTAAATTAGAATTAATATTATGTTTAGTTTAAGTTCTTTTATGTAACTGTTTGTATCCTAAATAAATGAAAAAAAAATCGACTTAATTTCCATTGGTACATGATCAAGCGGTTATAGGTACTTCTAACGTCACCCTTTTTCAATATGGCGTCTATCAAATTAATATTCTAATTCAAATTAATATGTATATTGGGTGCTGTCTATCTAGTGATACGCGAGCTTCGAATGACCCATACCTAACATGCCTTCGAAATTTCGGAGATGGGCATTCAAGTCTCTTGACTACCCCGCCATAATAAAAAAAGGGAGTGTGTATACACAAGTCGTGAAGCGTATGTTTTTATATATGTTTGTATATTTCAGTTAGCAGATACACAGCAAAGCGTAGAATTAAGGGTGGCAGTAATGGGCGCTTATGAGGCTGGGAAATCTACTTTAATAGGAGTACTAACACAGGGTAAGTAATATAAATGTAGCATACCGTGCTAGTATGGCACGTGAAAGGAATGCTAAAAGTTTTTAGATACGTACATACATATCGAAACCTAACAGCGCCCTTGTCCTAAATGCCATTTAAAATAATATTATTTGGACATTATTACACCAATTGAACTAGCCCCTTGGTAAGTACATTTAAGACTTGTGTTAAGGGTACTAGTCAACGTATATTTAAGAAATATGTACTTATCATACACAGATAAAAGCATATATAATCAAGAACCAGACTGGAAAGCAGAAGAAAAGCGTAGTTCTTAACTCTGCTTCCACCGGTAATCGAACCCGGGCCCTCACGATTAGCGTTCAGGTGTCTAACCGATCGCGCCACGGAGGTCGTCAAATATTACTAGCTATGTCACTTTAACAGCCGTCATACGAATCAAGTTACATTTTACTGACTATAGTTTGTCCCGTGCTAGTCTAAATAGAATGCTAACTAGCTGCCGTTGCTCCTGGGATGTCGTAGGAGGTGACTAAGGGACTAGGGGTAAAGTGAATCATTGGGCGATGGGCTAGAGGCTGAGGCTACATTAGACCGCGACGCGACCTGGCGCATTCAAAACGGTCAGTATGGGAAAGTCTGAAACTATAAGAGATACGAAGATTTGTTCTTAGGAACCATGTCACCGATTTTGATAAAAAGAAAAACTGCATTCATACTTTCTTTGAAAAAGCAACTGTATCCAGTACGGGAATCGAACCCGGTTTCTTTGAAAAAATAAATTGGCCCTTTTCACTTTTTCTTTTTAAATATCGATTGTGTAGGTCTTAAGCTGTAAATGTCTCTATGAAACATGGTATCGAAAATGAATTAAATGCATTATTTTGGCATAGTTTAGTTTATTATACACTCGCGAGCAAAACTATGGAATCACCTACTTGGGATTTGCTACGAGCGATCTTAAAGACTAAATGACTAATGAATATTAATGAAAATGATACCATTTTAAAGGTTATACTGTAAGCTTTGAATTGATGCCATATCCATTAAAAAAAAAAGAAATTAATAAATAATATAAACAATAAAAAGAAATAAGAAAAAGGACACGTATTCGACGAAAGGGACGCTATCTCGATTTCTTACGAGTTGAGCAACTTTGACCCCCTATAAAAGCGGTTTTTTTTTCATCAGTTTTATCTCCGTAAATTCTTGGATTCTTGGATTCTTCAATAATGGATACCACTCCCACAGAAGTAGCACGAATTATTACTCTACTGCAACAAGGGCTTAGCCAGCGGGCTGTCGCACGTCAGCTCCACATAAGCCAGTCCTGCGTCTCCAAAGTTTATAAACGCTTTCGGGAGACTGGAGGCTTTATCGAGAGGCAAAGATCTGGACGGCGCCGGTGCACTTCGGAGAGGGATGACCGTTTTGTCGTCTCAACTTCTCTTCGAAATCGTCATTTGACTGGCGTTGACGTCCAACAGGCGCTCAGAGAAGTTCGTGGGGTGGCTGCCAGTGAGTGGACAGTTCGGCGAAGGCTTAAGGAAGCGAACTTGACTCCAAAAAGGCCTGCCACAGGCCCAAAACTGACCGCAGGTCACCGACAAGCACGCTTTGAATTTGCTCGCGCCCACCTTAATTGGGAAGTCGAACAATGGAGGCAAGTTCTGTTCTCAGACGAGTCCAGAATGTGTCTGCACGGCAGCGACCGAAGAGGCCGGGTCTATAGGCGCCCTGGAGAGCGATTTTCCCAGTGCTGTTTCGCTGAAACAGTAGCCTACGGGGGAGGCTCCTGTATGATGTGGGCCGGCATTTCGTTCGACGAAAAAACGGAGCTTGTTTTCGTGCCTGGTGGGGGACGAGGAGGCGGTCTAACTTCAGACCGATACATCACCGATATTCTCCTGGAACATGTCGTTCCGTATGCGGGGTATATCGGTGATAACTTCCTTCTGATGCACGATAATGCTCGTTGTCACACTTCACGTGCCACAGCTGAGTTCCTGAATGAAGTCGGTATCGCCACATTAGACTGGCCAGCTCTCAGCCCGGACATAAATCCTATTGAACACTTGTGGGATGAGCTAAAAAGGAGGGTGAAATCCAGAAATCCAGCTCCTTCAAGTGTCGATGAGCTGAAATCGGCTTTGACGGAAGAGTGGGAAGGTATCCCACAAGATTCCATCAAGAAGCTGATAAGATCATTAAGGAATCGTCTTCGGGCTGTAATTAGGGCTAGGGGTGGCAACACCAAATATTAATTTAAAATTTTCAAGATTAAATAAAGATTATTCTAAAAAAAATTGTTTTAATTTTACTGATTCCCATTTCCTTATTCCTTCACTTTTCCTTACTCCTTCACTTAAACCATGACAGCTCCTGAAATAACGGGGTAATTTAAATGAATATGGTATCAATTTAAAGCTTACAGTATAACCTTTAAAATGATATCATTTTCATTAATATTTATCAATCTGTTAGTCTTTAAGATCGCTCGTAGCAAATCGCAAGTAGGTGATTCCATAGTTTTGCTCGCGAGTGTAGTAGTTTACATACATCGTAACAATATTCAACAGACATGTAAAATTGTCGCTATGGCTGTTTGTAGTTTTGTACTTCCCTACTTGTAACATACACCATATCATGTGGCATTAGCATTGCATTAATCCTTTAAGGAGGTTTTGTTATCTACAATAATTAAAAACTAACAATCTATTGAAAAGTCCACTTAAAGTGACGTATTTGAAAATTTCTTTTGGGATTACGTTAAGGATGAATTTTACAAAACAAGCCATGATACCCTTGAAGACCTAAAAGTAGCAATAGAGTCAATTTTTACGCAAATTCACCACATGAAAATACAAAATTCAATAGTAAGATCGTTACCTAAACGTGTTGAATATTGCATTGAAAACAACGGAGGTCACTTAGAAAACCTACTATGATAAACTAAAGTATGCCAAAATAATGCATCTTATTCATTTTCGATACCATGTTTCATAGAGACATTAACAGCTTAAGACCTACAATATCGATATTTAAAAAGAAAAAGTGAAAAGGGCCAATTTATTTTTTCAAAGAAACCGGGTTCGATTCCCGTACTGGATACAGTTGCTTTTTCAAAGAAAGTATGAATGCAGTTTTTCTTTTTATCAAAATCGGTGACATGGTTCCTAAGAACAAATCTTCGTATCTCTTATAGTTTCAGACTTTCCCATACTGACCGTTTTGAATGCGCCACCCTGTATAATATGTATACATTTGTTAAACATACGTTGACTAGTACCCTTAACACAAGTCTTGAATGTACTTACCAAGGGGCTACTTCAATTGGCATAAGTGTCCTAAATATTATTATATTATTATTATTATCATCATCAATGGTTGTGAATGCGTTTGTGTATGTATATGTAATCAGATGTGATGTGTATGTATAAAAATATTGTTGTGATGTCCTACATTAACACTATATCTCATACTATTATAGGTGTTCTTGTGACATCCCAAATTAATACTTGTATATTGACGACCTCCGTGGCGCGATCGGTTAAACAATTGAACCCTAATCTTGAGGTCCCGGGTTCGATTCCCGGTGGAGGCAGAGTTAAGAACTACGCTTTTCTTCTGCTCTCCAGTCTGGTCGTTGATTATATATGTTATATATGAAGTTATCCATGTATAATGAGTATATATTTGTTAAATATCCGTTGACTAGTACCCTTACCACAAGTCTTAAATGTACTTACCGAGGGGCTAGTTCAATTGGTGTAATAATGTCCTACAATATAATTATTATGCTAATACACTCGATTCTCTTGTAGGTGAATTAGACAATGGCAGAGGCAGTGCCCGTTTAAACATGTTCAGGCACGTTCACGAGGTGAAAAGCGGTCGCACCTCCTCCCTCAGCCACGAGATACTCGGGTTCGATGCTCAGGTGGGTACAGGGGAACATACATACACATCACGCTTGATTCCCTATAGATATGTATAGGGAATCAAGCGTGATGTGCTTGCTTGTAACTTTTTACGTCCTAGATTAGCACGGAATTTGCACAAACGTGTGTGATTACAGTAAGAAACATTGGTGACACGTGCATACACATCATGCCAGATTCCCTGTAGAGCGGTGGCAGAGATCACGGATCTCCATCTGTTCTACTTACAGACCACTTTCGCTTCATTAACAATCATACAACTACTCATACACACTCGGCAGTTATAGGTACTGTTAACGTGACGTTTGTGCATATTCCGAACTAATCTAGGACGTGAAAAGTTACAAGCAAGCCCTGATATTATATCAGTCCCCGACACGCTACATATTTAACAAACTTTTACGTCTCCATCCTAAATCTATCCCAGGGTTAGACAGGTCCAACTCGGTCCACCTCTCCGCGATTGCGGACAACATTATACGCTATATATACTTTGACGACCTCCGTGGCGCGATCGGTTAGACACCTGACCGCTAATCGTGGGTTCCGGGTTCGATTCCCGGTGGAGGCAGAGTTAAGAACAACGCTTTTCTACTGCTTTCCAGTCTAGTCGTTGATTATATATGCTATATATGTATTTATCTATGTATGATATGAATACATTTCTTAAATATACGTTGACTAGTACCCTTAACACAAGTCTTAAATGTACTTAGCAAGGCGCTAGTTCAATTGGTGTAACAAGTCCTACAATTATAGTTTTAAGAGATTCACGATTTACACTCATGATTAATAACTAACGGGACATATCGCGTAAGTTTCTATGTAATAAAGTTACCTTTATTAACCCGACGTTTCGGCTACGTTGCAGCATTCTTGGTATGAATATCAGTACATTATATGATACGAATTATAATGTATATTATTATTATATAAGTAGTTATATGATGTGAATCGTCAGTCTGTCCGTGACCATGGCTGCTGCAACGTAGCCGAAACGTCGGGTTAATAAAGGTAACTTTATTATATAAAAACATACACGATAAGTCCCGTTAGTTATTAATCATGAGTATAAATCGCGAATCTCTTAAAACTATAATTACTGTAGACAAATAAGAATTGCAGCTAGTTAGCTCAGTTATTTGTGACTCTGTATCAATGGGAACAGGGTTTAAATCCTTCTTGAGCATGTACCAATGGAAATGAAGTTGAATGAATTTCTATGTACATTTCGTAATAAAAATACGTTTACGAAATGCGTCGAATACTACGGTGAAGGAAGACATCGTGAGGAAACCGACCTGTTCGTCAAACAGGTAATAGTTAGTGCTTGTAAATGGCGACATGGCTGACCACCTGTCACATTGAGTACTGACTATCTGGTTAACACGTGGGTTCGAGGAATCTATAGAATTACTACCTTCGCAATTGCGGAGATGGAAACCTGAACCTCTGACTACCCCGCAAGGGTTAATGGTCGTGAATGAGTTTGTTGTTTGTTTTGTTTGTATATGTTGACTAGTACCATTAACACAAGTCTTAAATGTACTTACCGAGGGGCTAGTTCAATTGGTGTAATAATTTCCGCAGGGCAACGTGGTAAACTACGGATGTTCATCCCTCATGACCGCAGAGAGGATCGGCAGTAGTTGTGCCCGGTTAGTGTCGTTTATAGACCTCGCAGGGCACAACAAGTACCAACGGACCACGGTTAGAGGGGTTACGGCTTACTGTCCACACTACGCGATGTTGGTCGTGAGTATATTTGGGTTTTTATTACACTAATTGACTGACATTTAATTCTAATTAATCATCATCAGCCTGTATCAATCCACTGTTGGACATAGGCCTCCCCCAAATGACGCCACTTCTCCCTGTCAGTGGCCGTTCGCATCCATTCGATCACTTCAGCTTGCTAATTCTAATAATATATATGTTACCGGCCAAACCCGATTTCAAGACAAACTAGTTAGCCCTAGGCTAAACTAGTTTTTACTACTTACCTAACCTAAAATTACTAGTTACTCTTAGCGCGTGTAGGAAGAACTAGTTTTGCCTGGGCCAAGCTAGTTTGTCCTGAAATCGGGTTTGGCCGGTAACATATATGTATATGTTGTTGTATGAAAGAAAATTAAAAATGTGTTTTTAATTTACGTACATAATTTACAGTCGCTAACGGTGAGGGAAAACGTCGTGAGGAAACCTGCCTATCCCACGGGCCAGTAATAGCCAATGCTTGTATACGGTGATAAGGTTCACTACCTATCTCGTTGAATGCTGTCTTTAGAGAAACGCGGGCTTCGAGTGACCCATACCTAACATGCCTTCGAAACTTCGAAGATGGATATTCAAGCCACAATAAAAAGGGAGTGTTTATACACAAGTCGTGAAGCGTATGTTATGTTTTATATGTATATATATGTGTCAGATAGACGCCATATTGAAAAAGGGTGACGTTAGAAGTACCGATAACCGCCGAGTGTGTTAGAGATGTATGAGTGTCAATGAAGCGAAAGTGGTCCGTCAGTGGGACAAATAGTGATTCATGATCCCTGCCTTCTCTACAGGGAATCAAGCGTGATGTATATGTATGTATGTTTTATATATATATGTTACATCAGCGTCGGCAGTGTGAATTTCACACAATCAACATTAGCTGAGACAAATCCTATTCACACTTGGCGCTGGGTTCCATTAATGTGAATTATTATATAATTAATTCTTTTCTCTATTTGTGTTACTGCGTCAAGTGTGAATAAAAGGAATTTTATTTTTATTTTTTTATTTTATACATTTTTTTCCACAGATCTCAGCAACGGCGGGTATAACAGCAATCACAGAAGAGCATATAGGCCTTTTATTGGCCTTAGAACTTCCCTTCTTTACAGTCATCACTAAGTGTGAATTAGCCCCTACAGAGACTCCTAATGTACTGTCTACCCTTGCTGGGATATTGGCGAGCAGTGGAAAGGTAAATATGGCATACATACATATGTGTGTGTGTTACATATGGCATTTTTGCCTTACTGACATCCTTGGGTCCTCATACACTCTCGGCGGTTATAGGTACTCCTAAACAATAATGTTAGAAGTGTGTACCTATAACCGCCGAGTGTGTACGAGAAAGAGTATGAGTGTCAATGATACGAACGATTTGTCAGATTCGGACAGATGGTAGTCCGTGATGTATATATTCACAGCCACATAAACATACACAATACAAAACGTTTACAATGAAAACTTACGAACTAGGCGGTATAGCTTGTACATGTTACTGTCGCAGCAAAAGGGTTCCAACTCAGCTGGGTATGTTGCGTTTGTTAGCAAACGCAACGCTGATATTATGTTAGAACCACCAAAAGGTGTATACATGGATATTTTAGTATCTTTCGAGGATTTGGTTCCATACATACATATACATATGTTCATAACATGTGCACATAAATGCATATAATAATAATATTTGGGACACTATTACACCAATTGAACTAGCCCCTATATAGTTAATATATAAGTAAAATCAACGACCAGATGGAAAAGGAAGATAAAAAAGGTATTCCTAACTCTGCCTCCACCGGGAACCGAACCCGGGATCTCACGATTAGCGTTGAAAAGGTTAACCTTTCAGTCGTCGACATTAATTCATACATATATATATGTACATTAAGACATTTATAAATACTATTGATCGCCTGAAAATGCATACAGCCCTATAGTCGCCTCCTACGACATGCCGGAAAGAACCGCAGCTAGTTAGCATTCTTTTTTACGTCACAGACTAATACAAGGCTAGTAAAATATATGCTATAACATCTAGAAGTATGCTTACTAGTTCAGATAGACGCCATATTGAAAAAAGGTGACGTTAGAAGTACATATAACCGCCGAGTGTTAGAGGTGTATGAGTGTCAATTAAGCGAAAGTGGTTTGTCAGGGGGACAGATGCGGATCTAAGATCTCAGCCTACCCCTCTACAGGGAATCAGGCGTGATGTGTGTGTCTGTATGCATATATTCTAATTTAATCCTTATTTCGTTTGTTATAGAAACCAGTTTTGATCACCAACGAAGAGGAAGCGAGAAATTGTGTGAAGAATCAACAGTAAGTGTTAAATAATAAAAGAATTTTTTTACATATGAATCACAAAATTAAACTACACGACACTCCCTTTTTATTGTGGCGGGGTAGTCAGAGGCTTGAGTGCCTATCTCTGAAATTTCAAGCATGTTAGGTATGGGTCACTCGAAACCCGCGTTTCACTAAAGACAGCACCCAACGTGATAGGTAGTGAACTGTATCGCCGTATATAGGCACTGACTATTACCTATCCCGTGGGGATAAGCTGGTTTTCTCACGATGTTTTCCCTCACCAATACTACGGTGAGGGAAAACATCGTGAGGAAACCTACTTGTTCCCCGAACAGGTAATAGTCAGTGCTTGTATATGGCGACATGGTTGACCACCTGTCTCGTTTGGCTAGTCCGGGGCGCTTACTACGCGGTCGGTGACTACCTTGCCGATGCTCAGGGTTGGCAATGAGTGCATCTAAGCTATATGTGCAAAGAATTTGTTTTTGTAACTGGCACTGGGCAAAAAATCCTGAAAGGCGGAGTTTCTTGTTGGTTCTTCTCCGAGCCAGGGCTTCCGAACCAACGGTAGAATTTCAATGCTAAAAAACAACCAGTGTAAGGCAAATGTTTTGGCTTTCAATGAATATACTGTACTTGTACTTATGTTGAATAAAAACATTTGACTTTAATGATATATTACTTTCCCTCTAAGGTCCAACCAGGAATGGCAGGAGGTCCCGGTGTTTGAAGTGTCGTGTGTTCGCGGGGTGGGCCTCAACTCTTTACACGCTCACCTTTTA
Source organism: Leucoptera coffeella (assembly GCA_030578115.1). Classification (NCBI taxonomy): domain Eukaryota; kingdom Metazoa; phylum Arthropoda; class Insecta; order Lepidoptera; family Lyonetiidae; genus Leucoptera; species Leucoptera coffeella. The sequence goes on along the minus strand of JAMBLF010001174.1, from coordinate 124,448 downwards.
GCCCTTAGAGCACCACTGTTGCCCGGACTGGACGGGGTAAGTAGAGATACAGATACATACATACGCATCACGCCTGATTCCCTGTAGGCAGAGATCACGGATCCCCATTTGTCCCACTGACAGACCACTTTCGCTTCATTGATTGATTCATCTTCTCATATATACTCGGCGGTTATAGGTACTCCTAACGTCACCTTTTTTCAATATAACGTCTATCTAACTGTTATATGTCTTATTAGGCCGGCCCCTACGTAACCGCCCTTCCACTTCACTCATATATATTCCGTTTGTCAATATACTATCATTCATCCGCATATGTCCAAACAATCGAAGTGTGGTCTTTTTGATCTTAGTCACTACGTCTTCTTTCAAACTGACTTTTATTATATAAATAATTTCGTACAGGGTACTGTTAACTAGATGGAAATATTACTAGGACCCAAGTCTACTAATGCGTTTTAGCACAAACGCAGTTCAATATCAGATCAGTAATAGTGTGAAGTTGGTATTGGATGCCCAAAAGTGTCAAATTTCACCATCTAAAATCTGCAAACGTCAAATTTTGCTTTAAAATGGCGAAATATGTCACTTATGCTAACCCACTACCAACTTCACACTATTATTGATCTGGGTCCTTACTCCACTAATTAACTTTGACAGCCACACAACTGCGTCGCTACTGCGTTACTTCTGCGTCTCGGCTGTAAAAGTGGCACTCTGCTAATATTTTGATCTGCCACAATTGTGCCTCAATAGCGAGTCAGTGGCACTTCAGTGGTGCTTCAGTGGCAAATCAAGTATAGAAATGCCAATAGTGGAGTACCAAATATAAGGCTATTGAACTGACATTGTCGGACGTTTGATTAGTATAGTAGCTTTTTTATACTCCAGATGTAGTTCGATAGGGCTTCAGTGGCCTAAATTTGTTACTGGAGTAAGGGCCCTGATATTTAGCAAAACGCATTAGTGGATTAGGTCCCTGAACTTCTGTTTCTAGGATTAATGGTAAATTTGTTATAAATTTTGACGACCTCCGTGGCGCGATCGGTTAGACACCTGAACGCTAATCGTGGGATCCCGGGTTCGATTCCCGGTGGAGGCAGAGTTGAGAACAACGCTTTTCTACTGCTTTCCAGTCTGGTTGTTGATTATATATGCTATATATGTATTTATCTATATATAATAATATTTCTTAAATATACGTTGACTAGTACCCTTGACACAAGTCTTAAATGTACTTACCAAGGGGCTAGTTTAATTGGTGTAATAATTATAGTTTTAAGAGATTCGCGATTTATACTCATGATTCATAACTAGCGGGAATTATCGCGTATGTTTTTATATAATAAAGTTACCTTTATTAACCCGACGTTTCGGCTACGTTGCAGCAGCCATGGTCTGCCATAGCAGTCTGCCCGTGACCATGGCTGCTGCAACGTAGCCGAAACGTCGGGTTAATAAAGGTAACTTTATTATATAGAAACATACGCGATAAGTCCCGTTACTTATTAATCATGGTGTAATACATACATACATACACATCACGCCTGATTCCCTGTAGAGGGGTAGGCAGAAATCACGGATCCCCATTTGTCTCGATCCTGACAGACCACTTTCGCTTCATTGACATTCATACATCCTCTCATACACTCTCGGCGGTTATAGGTACTCCTAACGTCACCTTTTTTCAATATAGCGTCTATCTGACTGTTATATGTCTTATTAGGTGTAATAATGTCCAAATATTATTATTTGTAGGCCTCATGTGAGTTCCAAATAGACGAGATATTCCACGTGGGTGACGCGGCTGGTCCTGTGGTCGGTGGTCTCCTGGTACAAGGTATCCTCACCGAGGGAGACCGGTTCTTAGTTGGTAAGTGATGACTGACATTACGCTGCTTTAAAACTAAACTGAAGAAACTCAAAAAACACTATTTTGCAAAAAACGTTGTTTTATAATATAGTTGATATATTTTTGACATTAAATTGCATATAATTTAAAAAATGATAAATTTTTTACCTTTTTACTAACTTCAATATGTTCTATGTACTTATTATTTAATCTTTTTGAGATAAAATGTTCATATGAATAAAATCGAGTTTCTTCAGTTTAGTTTTAAAGCAGCGATTAGCTGAGACTTACGCTATAGTACATTCGCATTAAGAAAATAGTGACGTCATCATGTCCCGACGATTTGACCAATGAGACGTGACAACTGTCGTCTGCAATTGGTCAATGTGCCTTCTTTTCTCATTCCCTCTCGTCTCATTGGCCAGTTTAACGTCTATATATCATGACGTCACTATTTACTTAACGCGAATAGACTATAGTCTTCCCGCGACCACGGCCTATGCAACTGGGTCGAAACGTCGGGTGAAATAAAGGTAATCACATATCTTTATTAATTTATCGTGATATGACCCGGTCTCTCATAGTAAATAAAGTGGTACAGGGTAAACAGAGATGGACTCATTTATTCAGTTGAGATCTAGGATCAAAGTACCTATACCAATTGAACTAGCCCCTTGTTTAGTGTAAGACAAGACATACTATTACTAAAGTGATTATGATATAATAATAATATTTGGACATTATTACACCAATTGATCTAGCCCCTTGGTAAGTACATTTAAGACTTGTTTTAAGGGTACTAGTCAACGTATATTTAAGAAATGTATACATATTATACATAGTTTAATTGGTGTAATAGTGTCTCAAATATACATACACACATACACATCACGCCTGATTCCCTGTAGAGGGGTAGTAGGGACAAATGGGGATTCGTGATCTCTGCCTACAGGGAATCAGGCGTAATATGTATGTATGTAAAATGACCCAAGTATTATTATTTATATACGTTTTCAGGCCCTCTTCAATCCGGTGAATTTACAGAAATTTCAGTGAAATCTGTACATAGAAATCGAGTGCCTTGTGATACGGTCAGGGCGGGACAGTCAGCCAGTTTACAACTGTCTTTTTATCCACCAAACATACGTCCCGGAATGGTCCTGCTAAGCATACCAAAGGACTATAAAAGAGACCGGCCTAAACCCATATTTACTAACTGTTTACCCGGTCAATGTAAACTAATGGAGAGAATGAACAAAAAAGAGAAGAAAAACAACAAAAATATGCTAAAAGATGCAGTAGAAAAGGACTTGTTGAAGCAAACCGTGGTTAACGAGTGTAATCTGTACAAAAATAGTGATAATTAGTGAGGGAAAGTGTAGTAATAGTGAAGGAAAATGTAGTGAAGTAACGAGTTTCTACTAAAGTGTCAAATGGTGAATGATGACAGTGAACTGTGTCAAAGTGACAGCGCAAATCAGGAACAGAAGTCGAACGTCAGTCAGATGACTGACATGGACTGTCAGTGTCCGGATAAGGTGTACTTAGACGATCTAAGTGATCCAAGGGGATGTATATATTTTCAGGTAGGTGTATCTACTGATTTTTATGAATATGTTACTGTAGTTTTAAGAGATTCGCGATTTATACTCATGATTAATAACTAACGGGACTTATCGCGTAAGTTTTTATATAATAAAGTTACCTTTATTAAACCGACGTTTCGGCTACGTTGCAGCAGCCTTGGTCACGGGTAGACTGATGATTCATGTTTTTTCGTCTCCACCGCGTCCTGTCAGATTCTTCTCTGATTACCCTCACTGCTACGTTTTTATCAATAACGCTCGGCCTACACACTAATTTAATAAAGATACCTTTATTATATAAAAACTTACGCGATAAGTCACGTTAGTTATTAATCATGAATATGTTACTAGTTAGAAAGTTAGGTTTTGAAGCGGCTTTAATCTAGTGAATAAAACCTTAGACTTCTTATTATATAAACTATGTTCTGTCATGTACCAACGAATGTAATTTAAATATGTCTATTTCATTTACGTATACAATTTACAGTCGGTAACGGTGAGGGAAAACATCGTAAGGAAACCTGCCTATCCATCGGGATATGTAATACCCAGTATCTGTATACAGCGATACGGTTCACTACCTATCACGTTGTGTGCTGTCTTTAGTCAAACGCAAGCTTCGAGTGGCCCATACCTAACATGCCTTCGAAATTTGAAATTTCGGACATTGGCACTCAAGCCTCTGACTACCACATCACAATAAAAAAGAGAGTGTGTATACACAAGTTATGAAGCGTATGTTATGTTAGTTAGAAATGTATGAATGTACAGTCAACGCAACACAAAAGTGCAGTCCCAGTAACTTTTTATAAGGTTTATGTTTATAAGAACATACTTAACACAATATATTACAATTTAAAACTAACGCCACTATGCATTGTCATGGCCACTATACGTTCGTGTGCTTCGAAATGAAAAATATTGTCTTTTGTTCTTATAATCGTAAAACTTACTGGGACGTAAACAGTTACTGGGACTGCACTTTTAGAGTTGACTGTAAGTAAAATCCGTGTTTTCGCAAAATGCCTGGGTATCATGCTGCGATATACATACTATGTACTAAATTCCTCTAAACTAAACTAAATGACGACCTCCTTGGCGCGATCGGTTAGCCGCCGGAACGGTAATCGTGAGGTCCCGGGTTCGATTCCCGGTGGAGGCAGAGTTAAGAACTACGCTTTTCTACTGCTTTCCAGTCTAGTCGTTGATTATATATGTATTTATCTATATATAATAAATATATATATATATATAATAAGTATTTTTTAAATATACGTTGACTAGTACCCTTGACACAAGTCTTAAATGAACTTACCAAGGGGCTAGTTCAATTGGTGTAATAATGTCCAATTATTATTATTTACTAACACTTTTACGTCTTTCAGGCGACTGTCCATCTCCTAAAGCATACAACGTCGTACATATACCCAGGATTCCAATGTACGGTGCACATTGGGAATGTCAGGCAAACCGCAGTCATTGAGGTGAGTTAACTAGCTGCCGTTCTTCCCGGCATGTCGTAGGAGGCGACTAAGGAACTATAGGCTATTCGCGTTAAGTAAATAGTGACGTCATGATAATCAGAGGTTAAACTGGCCAATGAAACGTGAGTAAATGAGAAAACAAGTCACATTGACCAATCGAAGACATTCGTTGTCACGTCTCATTGGTCAAATCGTTTGGGTAATGATGACGTCACTATTTTCTAACGCGAATACACTATAGTGGTCAATGGAATCTATTAGACGATGGGCTAACAACCTGTCACTAATTTATATGTATGTGTGGAATGGAATATTCCGATGGGCTAGTAACCTGCAAAATTTTCTATATCAATACCATAATTAACTTGTTAGTTATACTAAATCCGAATGAGGGGTTAATCTCATCAGGTCAATCCACCCCGAAAGAGATTAAGAACGTAAATGTTAACGGTTTAAATACAAACAAATCATCATCAGGACATAGGCCTCCCCCAAATGACGCCACTTTTTCAATCGTGTCCACGACCATTAACCCTTGCGGGGTAGTTAAAGATACACCTTCTTTTTTCCTGTGTCTTTCTATTTGAATAACTGCGGCGAGGGAAAACATCGTGAGGAAACCTACCTGTTCCCCGAACACGTAATAGTTAGTGCTTGTAAATGGTGACATGGCTTACCACCTGTCACATTGAGTACTGACTTGGTCAACACGTGGGTTCGAGGTGGCCATAGAATTACTACCTCCGCGGTTGCGGAGTTGGATATTTGAACATCTGTCTACCCCGCAAGGGTTAATGGACGTGAATACGTTTGTCTTTTTATTTGTAAATTTTCTTTGTTTTTTCTTTAATCAGTGTATTTAAAATCTTAAGTTTGGCATGTTGTGTACACTGCTTTGGATTACAATCTTGATTTTTAGAACCAACTTGTTTTTCTATTGTGTTTATATTATGATTTTATTCTGTTTGTGTACCATCATATAAATAAATATACATTTCTTAAATACTCGTTGACTAGTACCCTTAACACACTGTACTTACCAAGGGACTAGTTCAATTGGTGTAATAAAGTCCTAATAGTAGTCCAGCTGAGTTAGAACCCTTTTGCTGCGACAATAACATGCACAAGCTATACCCCCTAGTTTGTAAGTTTTAATTGTAAAATATGTGTATTGTGTATGTTTCTGTGATTAATAACTAGCGGGACTTATCGCGTATGTTTTTATATAATAAAGTTACCTTTATTAACCCGATGTTTCGGCTACGTTGCAGCAGCCATGGTCACGGGCAGACTGACGATATGTTTCTTTTTCTGTGGCTGTGAATAAACGCTTTTATTATTGTTATTTCATACAATAATAACCCTTATCACCTTTGTTACAGGGTATAATGTCGCGTAACGGCCTCCTGCGTTCGGGCGAATCTGCTTCAGTACTCTTTCGCTTTTCTCGTTACCCCGAATACGTGAGAGCAGAAAGGCGTTTACTTTGTCGCTCTGGGCACGCCACTTGCGCTGTTGGCAGCGTCGCGCAAGTCTTTCCTTATAGGGAGTGAATGACATACATACACATCACGCCTGATTCCCTGTAGAGGGGTAGGCAGAAATCACGGATCCCCATTTGTCCCACTGACAGACCACTGTCGCTTCATTGACATTCATACATCCTCTCATACACTCTCGGCGGTTATAGGTACTCCTAACGTCACCCTTTTTCAATATAGCGTCTATCTGACTGTTATATGTTATATGGAGCGAATGAATGACTATACATTCTATTTTATGAAATTGTAACATTAAGTTTCAATCGTGAGGATGGTTTTAGGTTTTCGGAAACATGGGAACCGGTAATCATGGGATTATATTCGCGTGGCGTAACTGCGGATGTGTTTTCGGATAGTGTGAGTGTAGTGTGTCGTGCTATGAATTAACAAAACTCCAATTGTGAGGGTAGTCAGATATTAGCTGAGACGGACTTCCCGCTAGTTTAGCTAGCTAGTCTTCCCGCGACCACGGCCTATGCAACTGGGTCGAAACGTCGGGCAAAATAAAGGTAATCACATATCTTTATAAATTTATCGTGATATGACCCGGTCTCACATAATTAATGAAATGGAGTGAGTGAATGTACGCATACGTACGCGTTTACTACCATTAGCCCTTGCGGTAGACAGAGGTTCAGGTGTCCATCTCCGCAATTGCGAAGGTAGTAATTCTATGGCCACCTCGAACCCACGTGTTGACCAAGTCAGTACTCAATGTGACAGGTGGTAAGCCATGTCGTCATTTACAAGCACTATTGCCTGTTCTGGGAACAAGTAGGTTTCCTCACGATGTTTTTCCCTCACCGTAGTATTCGAGGCATTTCGTTAATGTATTTTTATGGAGTGAGTGAGTGAACGAACCAAATATAAAGAGGACCCGGCGTAAGGAGCGGTCCCCGTTATGCGGTGCGGAGTCCAAATGGCGTGATTTAATTGTTTGATTGGTTGTAATATCTCCCCTCCATCCCGCGTACCTCGTTTCACCCCGCGTAATGCCACGCTAGTTTCCATACAAATATTGCGTAAGGCCCACTAGTCTTATTCATTACTCCATGGAGGGAATGATTAGACAGAACCTTAAGAGACACGATATTGTTTTAGACTAATAAAGAAATTTGAAATATCTCCTACGTCGCTTTTTAGCTACGGATGAGTGGAATAAATCGGTGATCGAATTATACGGTGAGGGAAAACATCGTGAGGAAACCTACAATATTCCCGAACAGGTAATAGTTAGTTCTTGTAAAAGGCGACATGGCTTACCACCTGTCACATTGAGTACCGACTTGGTCAACACGTGGGTTCGAGGTGGCCATAGAGTTACTACCTTCGCAATTGCGGAGATGGACACCTGAACCTCTGACTACCCCGCAAGGGTTAATGGTCGTGAACGAGTTTGTGGATAAGTGGAGTGAGTGAATGAAGGTATTCATGATAATATTTCTTAGAGATCCCGCCATATAAATTGGCAGTTGGGGGCGTCGCCAAAGTCGCGTAATTCAGTGTTACCAGTAAACACGCCAAAACTAGCACTCACTGTGCCATACGGCTCGATACATTATAGGTTTCATTTGTAACGGTCTTTGGTTGCAGAGCTATGAACTCAAATAAAACAAATTAATATATCAAAGTCAAAATATGTTTATTAAACTATTTCAAACATGATTAATAATTAACGGGACTTATCCTTCTTATTATATATTACATCTATTATGTGTTCCTTCACTCTGTCCGCAATAGACCGTTTAGTCTGTCCGACGTAGGATTTCCCACAGCTGCAATCAATCTTATACACACCCTTATATCTTATATCATGAGTATAAATCGCGAATCTCTTAAAACTATTATTTCAAACATGGCACTGAGCATTGTCTTTACATATTTTTTACCGAGGTTAGATCAGCGGAGACCCTAGCTTGGAGAAGAACCTAGCTTGGAGAAGAAACTCCGGAAATCAATTTATTATAATCACCCTTAACAAACATAAAAATTACAAAGAGTGGGCAAAAAACACAACGCGGGTAATACTAAATTTACCTTTCATACAAAATACGAGCAATGGCGGAAACGTCAAAGTTTGGCTACTGCCATTTTATGTGGCGGGATCTCTAGGCCACTTTTAGCGTCACGCAACTATATTAGTGTCATTGAGTGACCGAATGAGTTAAGTCAATGAATGAATCAATCAAGTGAGTGAACGGATGAATAACGAATGAAAGGTTTATTGGACAAAATATTTGAGATTAGGATATCTCCTAGGTCACTTTTTAGCATGAATATTGGGGTTGTGATGTCATATGGAACATTGGTACCTATAAGTCGAGTATGTATGAAGTAAAATATCAATATATACATACATACACATCACGCCTGATTCCCTGTAGAGGGGTAGGCAGAGATCACGGATCCCCATTTGTCCCACTGACAGACCACTTTCGCTTCATTGACATTCATACATCTTCTCATACACATTCGGTTATAGGTACACCTAACGTCACCTTTTTTCAATATAGCGTCTATCTGACTGTTATATGTCGTATTAGGCCGGCCCAATATAGATGTTCTGTAATCGGTACCTATAACCGCCGAGCGTGTATGTGTATTAATGTTGAATGAAAGTTGTAGTATTATAGCTTCTAGATATCTGCCTACTCCATAGGAAAAAAGGCGTGATGTTGTATGTTTAACTATAAGTACATTTCTGTATTAAATATTACATACATATATTCACACCTCTACGTCCCTAACGGTATAGGCAGAGATTTGATCGTCAACTTAAATTGTATAATTCATACATTAATGTATAATTTTTTTGTATATAATACATACTAATATTGTAAAATAATTAGTTTTTAGTGAAAATAGAGATAGGTATTGTAATTTTTTTACATAAAAAACATTTTTTTTTCTTCATACAATATTTTTGTATACAAATCTAATATTAAGTAGTATATAATATTGAAAGAGTTTGTTTTGAAATATAAAATAATCTTTTTAAAAGAAATATAACAATTTGTGTGAGTTTTTTAGTCTAATGATAAAAAAATATATAGTGAAACTAACATTACTAAAAAATGCAATGTAAAATTAATATTTATGTATAAATACATAGAAAAAATGTGATATATAATAGTATTATTACTTGCAAAGTAATTTTGTGTGTATTTAAGATTTAATACATATATATGTAAAACAATATAGTATAAAATAAAAGTAATAAAATACATAGTATAAAACAAAGTCGCTTTCTCTGTCCCTTTGTATTCTTAAATCTTTGAAACTACGCAACGGATTTTGATGCGGTTTTTTTTTAATAGATAGAGTGACCTACTCCGCTATTTAATGGATGTTATTATACATATTAACCTTCCTCTTGAATCACTCTATCTATTAAAAAAAACCGCATCAAAATCCGTTGCGTATTTTCAAAGATTTAAGCATACAAAGGGACAGAGAAAGCGACTTTGTTTTATACCATGTAGTGATAGTCTGTATGCAGTATATACTTAAACCACTGACTACCCCGTAAAGAGTAAGTCGTGATGTTATAAGTTATTTCACTTCACCATATATCGCTTTTGAGCTGGACAGAACCTCGGAAATATATCTCCTAGGTCACTTTTAGCATAAATATCGGGGTTGTGATATGGAACATTGGTGACAGGTTGCTAGCCCATCGCCCAATAGATTCCATTTATCGCTTCGCTTCAAGCCGGGAAGAACGGCAGCTAGTTAGCATTCTTTTTACGTCAACTAGCACGGGATATTTGTAAGTAACAAAATTGTACAGTAATTGTATTATAAATAAAAGTTTTATTCAGAATGTATGAGTTTTATTTTTACATATCGCTCATTTAGATGAACACAGACGTAACTGCAAAAAATCGCCAAAATGAGTTAAATATAAGGAACGCCTAGAAATCTGATATAGTTTTTAGAAAAACGAAGACTTTCTTTTAATTCCAAATAGTGTCGCAAGAGAACGCTAGTGTCTCCGTGCGTTTGGCGCCATTTTGTGTCAAACGTTAGAGGAACAATGTATGATTGGCCAGTTGCGCGCGGGGAGCCGTCGGAGGTGAACATAGTGAAATGCAATAAAGACGATAAGGTAATTATGACATTTAATTTTCATTATGTTTTAGTGCAACAGCGACTGAATTGTATTTAAGTCAATTAAATTAAGAACACGACCTCATATTTTGATGCTACAGTGACGTAACTGTAATTTGCGTCAATGTTAGTTTTTACAAAGCGACATATCTTAGTACAATAAAGACTGAAATGTACTTTGAGGCGATGTGACACTACAATTAACAAATAAATCTGATGCAAGTCATAGATATGTCATTGTTTATCTAATATTTTTAAGAAATATATTGATGCATTTAATGAAAGTGTCACTGCTTTAGTTACTATTTTGTATTTTAATATTTTGTAAACGTATTTTAGATCTTTATGAGAAGCATTTCATCATGGAATCGCGAAGCAGTAAACTTGTTCGACTGGCTACAAATAAAAAAAACAAATGAAACATCCGAAGAACAGGAACAAGGTAACAAAATCTCTTGTATTATCAATAAAACAATAGGAATTATTTATTTATTTATTATTATTACAAGGATAGTGCTTTAATATTACATACATACTTTGATTTCAGTTGAATCGGTAGAAAATGAAGTGGAACTAATCTCTTCAGGTGATGGCAGAAGCCAAGAAGGTATGTTTTAATAGCTTTTCTTCCTGGTCTTTGACAAATCAGCTCTGTGGGTTTTATCCACGGGTTTTATCACATCATAGTTTTCAGTTTCCTGTCATACTAACATTCACCTCAGATTTCTTTTGTGTTTTCATTAATACAATCTGTCCATTATATACACATACATAATCTCACGCCTATTTCCCAGAGGGGTAAGCAGAGACCAAAGACCTGCAACGGTCCTTAAATCCAAAATAACCTCTTTCGCTTCTGCTAAGTTGACGACCGAAAGGTTAACCTTTTGAATGCTAATCGTAAGGGTCTGGGTTCGATTCCCGGTGGAAGCGGAGTTATGAAGTCTTTTTTATTATGCTTTCCACTCTGACCGTTGATTATATATACTATATATGTATTTATCTATATTTTATGTATACATTTCTTAAATATACGTTGACTAGTACCCTTAACACACTGTACTTACCAAGGGACTAGTTCAATTGGTATAATAAAGTCCTAATATTAGTCCAGCTGAGTTGCAACCCTTTTGCTGCGACAATAACATGCACAAGCTATACCACCTAGTTTGAATAGTGTATTCGCGTTAAGAAAATAGTGACGTCGAAACGATTTGACCAATGAGACGTGACAACGAATGTCTGCGATTGGTCAATGTGAATTGTTTTCTCATTAACTAACGTCTCATTGGTCAGTTTAACCTATATATATAATGACGTCACTATTTACTTAACGCGAATAGACTATAAGTTTTCATTGTAAACGTTTTGTATTGTGTATGTTTTTGTGGCTGTGAATAATCGCTTTTATTATTATTTCATACAATAATAACCCTTATCTCCTTTGTTACAGGGAATAATGTCGCGTAACGGCCTCCTGCGTTCGGGCGAATCGGCTTCAGTACTGTTCCGCTTTTCTCGTTACCCAGAGTATGTGAGAGCAGAAAGGCGTTTACTTTGTCGCTCTGGGCACGCCACTTGCGCTGTAGGGAGCGTGGCGCAAGTCTTTCCTTATAGGGAGTGAATGAATGAGGTGAATGAATGAGTGAGCGAACGCATATGTACTCGTTCAAGAACATTAACCCTTGCAGAATTCAAAGGTTCAGGTGTCCATCTCCGCAATTGCGAAGGTAGGTCTATGGCCACCTCGAACCCACGTGTTGATTAAGTTAGTACTCAAAGTGACAGGTGGTCAGCCATGGCGCCATTTACAAGCACTATTACCTAAATTAACAAAAATTCCAATTGTGAGGGTAGACAGACATTTTAGCTGAGACGGACTTCCCGCTAGTCTAGCTAGCTAGTCTTCCCGCGACCACAGCCTATGCAACTGGGTCGAAACGTCGGGCAAAATAAGGGTAATCAGATATCTTTATTAATTTATCGTGATTTGACCCGGTCTCACATAATTAATGAAATGGAGTGAGTGAACGTACGCATACGTACGCGTTTAGGACCATTAGCCTTTGCGGCAGTCAGAGGTTCAGGTGTCCATCTCCGTAATTGCGAAGGTAGGTCTATGGCCACCTCAAACCCACGTGTTAACCATCAGTACTCAATGTGACAGGTGGTCAGCCATGTCGCCCTTTACAAGCACTAACTATTACCTAAATTAACAAAAATTCCAATTGTGAGGGTAGAAAGACATTTTAGCTGAGACGGACTTCCCGCTAGTCTAGCTTGCTAGTCTTCCCGCGACCACGGCCTATGCACTGGGTCGAAACGTCGGTCAAAATAAAGGTAATCACATATCTTTATAAATTTATCGTGATATGCCCCAGTCTCACATAATTGTTGTGTGTTGTGTGCGTTCACGACCATTAGCCCTTGCGGTAGTCAGAGGTTCAGGTGTTCATCTCCGCTATTGCGAAGGTAGTCATTCTATGGACACCTCGAACCCACGTATTAACCAAGTCAGTACTCAACGTGACAGGTGGTAAGCCATGTCGCCATTTACAAGCACTACTACCTGTTCAGAGAACAGGTAGGTTTCCTCACGATGTTTTTACCTCACCGTAGTATTCGACGCATTTCGTAAATGTATTTTTATGGAGTGAGTGAGTGAATCACAACCAGATATAAAGAGGACCCGGCGTAAGGAGCGGTCCCCGTTACGCAGTGCGGAGTCCAATTGGCGTGTTTTAATTGGTGCGGAGTCTAAAAATGTGTAGTAGGAAGAAGATACCTGATTTGATTGGCCGATGCCGTGTTTTGATTGGTTGTAATATCTCCCCTCCATCCCGCGTACCTCGTTTCACCCCGCGTAATGCCACGCTAGTTTCCATACAAATATTGCGTAAGGCCCACTCCTCTTATTCATTACTCCATGGAGTGAACGATTCATTAGACAGAACCTTAGAAACGCGATAATATCTCCTAGGTCGCTGGATGAGTGGAATAAATCGGTGATCGAATTATACGGTTAGGGAAAACATCGTGAGGAAACCTACCTGTTCCCGAACAGGTAATAGTTAGTGCTTGTAAATGGCGACATGGCTTACCACCTGTCACATTGAGTACTGACTTGGTCAACACGTGGGTTCGAGGTGGCCATAGAATTACTACCTTCGCAATTGCGGAGATGGACACCTGAACCTCTGACTACCCAAGTGCTAATGGTCGTGAACGCGTTTGTGGATGAGTGGAGTGAATGAAGGCATAAATAATGATAATATCTACTAGGTCACTTGTTAGCAACGAATGAATGAAGGCATTAATGATAATATTACTTAGGTTACTTTTAGCGACACGCAACTATATTGGTGTCATTATGTGACCGAATGAGTTAAGGCAATGAATGAATATATCAAGTGAGCGAATGGATGAATAAAGAATGAAAGATTCATTGGACAAAAGTTTAGAGATAGGATATCTCCTAGGTCACTTTTTAGCATGAATATTGGGGTTGTGATGTCATATGGAACATTGGTACCTATAAGTCGAGTATGTATGAAGTAATATATCAATATATACATACATACACATCACGCCTGATTCCCTGTAGAGAGGTAGGCAGAGATCACGGATCTCAATTTGTCCCACAGACAGACCACTTTCGCTTCATTGACATTCATACATCTTCTCATACACACTCAGCGGTTATAGGTACACCTAACGTCACCTTTTTTCAATATAGCGTCTATCTGACTGTTATATGACTAATTAGGCCGGCTCAATATAGATGTTCTATAATCGGTACCTATAACCGCCGAACGTGTATGCGTATGAAACGAAAGTGGTAGTATTATAGCTCCTAGATATCTGTCTACTACATAGGACAAAAAGCGTGATGTATGGTTGTATAAATATAAGTACATAAGTGTATTGAATATTACACACATACATTCACGCCTCTACATCCCTAATGGTATAGGCAGAGACTATTTATCGCCACCTTGAATTGTATAACATACATTAATGTATAATTTTTTTGTATATAATACATACTAATATTGTAAAATAATTAGTTTTAAATGAAAATTGAGGTAGGTAATTGTAATTTTTTACAAAAAAACTTGTTTTTTTTTTCTTCATACAATATTTTTGTATACAAATCTAATATTAAGTAGTATATAGTATTAAAACGTGTTTGTTTAGACATATAAAATAATCTTTTTAAAAGAAATATAACAATTTGTGTGATTTTTTTTTCAGTCTAATGGTAAAAAAATATATAGTGAAACTAACATTACTAAAAATGCAATGTAAAATGAATATTTATGTATAAATACATAGAAAAAATGTGATATATAATAATAGTATTATTACTTGAAAAGTAATTTTGTGTCTGTATTTAAGATTTAATACAAATTATATAGTAACTATATAATAGTCAGTATGCAGTATATACTTAAGCCTCATACTACCCCGTAAAGAATAAGTCGTGATGTTATAAGTTATTTCACTTCACCTTATATCGATTTTGAGGTGGACAGAACCTCGGAAATATATCTCCTAGGTCACTTTTAGCATAAATATCGGGGTTGTGATATGGAATATTGGTGACAGGTTGCTAGCCCATCGCCCAACGGATTCCATTTACCCCTAGTCCCTTAGTCGCCTCTTACTACATGCCGGGAAAAACGGCAGCTAGTTAGCATTCTTTTTACGTCAACTAGCACGGGATATTTGTAAGTAACAAAATTGTACAGTAATAATTGTATTATAAATAAAAGTTTTATTCAGAATGTGTTAGTTTTATTTTATATACATATATACACGCCTCTACGTTCCCAACGAGATAGGCAGAGACTATTAGGCCACCTGGAACAGGTGACAAATCTCTTGCTTCACTCACACACATTAACATTATTACACAAATTGAACTAGTCCCTTGGTAAGTGCATTTAAGACTTGTGTTAAGAGTACTAGTCAACGTATATTTAAGAAATGTATACATATTATACATAGATAAATACATATATCATATATAATCAACGACCAGACTGGAAAGCAGTAGAAAAGCGTAGTTCTTAACTCTGCCTCCACCGGGAATCGAACCCGGGACCTCACGATTAGCGTTCAGGTATCTAAGCGATCGCGCCACGGAGGTCGTCAAAAAATATGCTCTCTTGTTCTTCACTACGTACAACCGCCTTGAGAATAAATGTTAACAGAAATATGTATTACACAAACCTTTATATGTAAAAATATAGGTAGATAGAAATATTAGACAAACGCGTTCACGACCATTAACCCATCTCCGCAATTGCGAAGGTAGTAATTCTATAGTCACCTTGAACCTATGTGTTGACCAGATAGTACCCAATGTGACAGGTGGCAAGCCATATCGCCATTTGCAAGCACTAACTATTACCTGTTCGACGAGCAGGTAAGTTTCCTCGATGTTTTCCCTCACCGTAGTATTCGACGCATTTCGTAAATGTATTTTTTAACGATAATGTACATAGAAATTGACAACTTCATTTCCATTGGTACTTGCTTTTAGATTTGAACCCTGTACCCACTGATACAGAGTCAAGCCCCAAACAACTGAGCTACGTCGAATTATTAGATAGTAACAAAATTTTTTAATACCTTAAGGGATCATAAAATTAAAAATACATGTATTATTGATATTCATATATTATTAACACAATTTTTACTAATACACAAAACACTTATTATAATACACATCTAGCCCCTATCCCTGTAGAGGGGTAGGCAGAGATCACGGATCCCCATTTGTCCCACTGACAAACCACTTTCGCTTAATTGACATTCATACACCTCTAACACTCGGCGGTTATAGGTACTTCTAAAGTCACCCTTTTTCAATATTTCTATCTGACTGTCATATGTCTTATTAAGACCCCTACGTAACCGCCCTTCCACTTCACCCACATAAATTCCTTTTGTCAATCTACTATCATTCATCCGCATAACACGATCAAAACATCGAAGCATGCCCTTTTCAATCTTAGTCACTACATCTTCTTTCAAACCGCAACCTTCCCTTATCACACTATTTTTAATACACTACGTAATTACAACATAATAAATATACTAATTATACTGAGTACAAAGATATGAAAAATTCAGTAGTTTTAGTGATCCGATCATACAAAACATAAAGACAAACGCATTCAAGAACATTAACCCTTGAGGGGTAGTCAGAGGTTCAGGTGTCCATCTCTGCAATTGCGAAGATAGTCATTCTATGGCCACCTCGAACTCACGTGTTGACCAATCAGTACTCAATGTGACAGGTGGTAAGCCATGTTGCCATTTACTTTAACTATTACTGGTTCGACGAACAGGTAGGCTTCCTCATGATGTTTTCCGTCACCGTATAATTCCATGCATTTCGTAAATGTGTGTTACATAATAAATGTGTTCATTTACGTAATCCGTTTATTACCCAAAAATACCTATTTTAATAATAATATTTGGACATTATTACACCATTTGAACTAGCCCCTTGGTAAGTTCATTTAAAACTTGTATTAAGGGTACTAGTCAACATTTTCTTTACTCATCACATTCATTTATATCTATATAGGTTTCGAATAGCCAAAGATCATCACAAATCTAAATTGATTGTGGATATGAACCTCTAACGGAAAAACATATAACGGTGAGGGAAAACATCGTGAGGAAACCTGCCTATCCCTCAGGATAGGTAATAGTCAGTGCCTATATACGGCGATACGGTTCACTACCTATCACGTTGGGTGCTGTCTATCTAGTGATACGCGGGCTTTGAATGACCCATACCTAACATGCCTTCGAAATTTCGGAGATGGGCATTCAAGCCTCTGACTACCCCGCCATAATAAAAAAGGGAGTGTGTATACACAAGTCGTGAAGCGTATGTATGTATGTATATGAACCTCTGACTACCACGATAAAGGTGTATGGTCAAAAATCATCTCAATATTTACATACATACATATATTCACGCCTCTACGTCCCTAACGGGATAGGCAGAGACTATCGATCGCCACCTGGAACGGGTGACAAATCTCTCTTGCTTCACTCATACCCATTAACCTAAGTTGAATATAATTATTATTCATATACACTCCATGGTTATACGTACTTAATACACAAAAATCAATCACTGAACAGCGCATAAACAGTTTTACAATAACTATGATCATCCTCTATATTAAAGTCACTCAATGGATTTAGATCAATTTTTCGATAACCCGTCCCAACATTTTGATAACCAACATCAGCTTTTTGATAACCATCTTCAAATTTTTGATAACTTACATTATCGCGATAACCTTCATAGTTAACCTTATGTTAAGTGTCCATTTGATCATCACATGCCACTGTATGCTCATTTTGATCATTATTATCACTCTGTTCTATTAATTCATCATCAGAATCACATATAGTCACTTCATACGTTGTTTCTTCATCACCGTCATTTTCTGTTATATCATTTATAACGAAACGTAACGACTCTTCTTTTACATCAATTTCATCAATATTTTGATAACTATCCTCGACTTGATCAATTTTCTGATAATCATCATCAATTTTATCACTATCAACCGTCGACACCTGTTCCACTTCTGTAATTTTCACTTTGTAACTATTATCAACATTTGCATTACTAGTGTCAACATTTTGATAACTAGTATCAACATTTAGATAACTAGTACCACTTTTTCCATAACCAGTACCAATTTGGTAGTCATGATCACTTACTGGGTAACCCTGTTCCTTTTTCTTCGTATGTTCTTTGAACATATGATGTTTGTACAGTATATTGTTGGAGAATGTTTGGCCACAGTCGCAAGCATATTTGGTACGCTCAATGATTTTTATTTTCGTCTTATGCATGTTTATAATGTGCACTCGTCTGTCGATTTCGTTAGAGCATAAATACTTGCATATCACACACATTGTTAGGTTACCTGTAAGAAATAATTGTATGATTCTATGTGATAGTTATTTTTAAACACTCGCGATTTATACTCATTTTATTAATTATGTGAGACCGGGTCAAATCACGATAAATTTATAAAGATATGTGATTACCTTTATTTTGCCCGACGTTTCGACCCAGTTGCATAAGCCGTGGTCGCGGGAAAACAATGATTTGACCCAGTCTCACATAATTAATAAAATGATTCTATGTAAGCAGTAAAGTATTGTAATATTATGTATATTTCTGGGTATAATACATACAAACGGATACATGTCATTCGACGTAGCTCAGTTGTTTGGGGCTTGACTCTGTATCAGTGGGTACAGGGTTCAAATCCCACTTGAGCATGTACCCATAGAAATGAAGTTTAATGAATTTCTATGTACATTTTCGTAATATAAATACATTTACGAAATGCATCACATAATCCACGCACAAATAATAGTCTGTACATGTAAATGTCGACACAGCTTACCTGTCACAAAATTTCTTTACCATTGGTACACGCTCCGAGGTTCGAACCCTGTACCCATTGATACAGAGTCAAGCCTCAAACAAATGAGCTACGCTGAGTTACGATCAATTAAAACGAATAGAGAAATTATAGTTTTAAGAGATTCGCGATTTATACTTATGATAAATAATTAACGGGAATTATTGATAAAAACGTTGCAGTGATGGTAGTCGGAGAAGAATCTGACAGAACACTGCGGTGGAGGCGAAGAAATATGAATCGTCAGTCTGCCCGTGACCATGGCTGCTGCAACGTAGCCGAAACGTCGGGTTAATAAAAATGTAATTTTATTATATATAAACTAACGCGATAAGTCCCGTTAATTATTTATCATGTATAGGGAAATATTTTAGATTGTCTACAGTTAGGACAAAAGGAATATATGTAGGTGAAGTGGAAGGGTGGTTACGTAGGGGCGAGCCCAATAAGACGTCACAGTCAGATAGACGCTATATTGAAAAAAGGTGACGTTAGGTGTACCTATAGCCGCCGAGTGTTAGAGGTGTATGAGTGTCAATGATGCGAAAGTGGTTTGTCACATAGACAGATGGGGATCCGTGATCTCTGCCTACCGCTGTAGAGGCAATCAGGCGTGATGTGTGTATGTATGCTTATACATACTAATATTTTATGAAAATGTTTTATGTTTTACTCTCACTTTCATTCATACACCTCTAGCACTCCGCCGTTATAGGTACTTCTAACCTCACCCTTTTTCAATATGGCGTCTATCTGACTGTCATATGTCACGTGTAGAGTGAAAGTACCTTGCAATCGGATTCCGTAGTCCTTCATGAAGTGTATCTTGGGATTCCTCCATTTTTCCAGCACAGGCTTCGATACCAGAAAACATTTGTCCACTATTGGCTCACTCACACGTTCTATTAAGTTATCGTCTGGAACAAAATTATATTATTTTACACAAAATATATTGACTTCGTATGAGAAAAGTCCTAGGTTCGAATCCCGACTCTGGCATGTACCAATGAATGAAATTTAAATATGTTAATAACTAACGGGACTTATCGCGTATGTTTTTATATAATACAGTTACCTTTATTTAACCCGACGTTTCGGCTACGTTGCAGCAGCCATGCTAGCAGTCGGGTTAAATAAAGGTAACTTTATTAACTACATATTTTTAAGAGATTCGCGATTTACACTCAGGATTAATAACTAACGGGACTTATCGCGTATGTTTTTATATAATAAAGCTACCTTTATTAACCCGACGTTTCGGCTACGTTGCAGCAGCCGTGGTCACGGGCAGACTGCCTAACTCAGTCCCGTTAGTTATTAATCATGATATACATACTATGTACATACATACATACGCTTCACGACTTGTGTATACACACTCCCTTTTTTATTATGGCGGGGTAGTCAGAGACTTGAATGCCCATCTCCGAAATTTCGAAGGCATGTTAGGTATGGGTCATTCGCCGTATATCCTGAGGGATAGGCAGGTTTCCTCACGCTGTTTTCCCTCACCGTACTATGTACTAACACTGTTACGTATTTCAGGCCACTGTTCACCTTCTGAAGCATACAACGTCGTACATATACCCAGGATTCCAATGTACGGTCCACATTGGGAATGTCAGGCAAACCGCAGTCATCGAGGTGAGTTAACTAGCTGCCGTTCTTCCCGGCATGGCATAGACATTCACGTCCTTCAATCCCTTTCGGGGTTGACATAACCTCGGATATATGTTATTATAAAACAAACGTGTTCACGACCCCTTGCGGGGTAGTCAGAGGTTCAGGTGTCCATCTCCGCAATTGCGAAGGTAGTAATTCTATGGCCACCTCGAACCCACGTGTTGACCAGATAGTCAGTACTCAACGTGACAGACGGTAAGCCATGTCGCCATTTACATATTACACTGGGATTTAAATCTAGGCTTCTAAGTGGTAGAATATTCTAGGGTTGTCCTGTGCTGGGACATTAAAAGAATGCCAACTAGCTACCGTTCTTCCCGGCATGTCATAGGAGCCGACTAAGGGACATGATTATTCTTATAAGATATATGTCAGTCAGAGAGACACCATATTGAAAAAGGGTGACGTTAGAAGTACCTATAACCGCCGAGAGTTAGAGGTGTATGAGTGTCAATGAAGCGAAAGTGGTTTGTCAGTGGGACAAATGGGGATCCGTCATCACTGCCTACCTCTACGTGGAATCGGCCGTGATGTGTATGTATGCTTATGTCTATATCTTTCTTAGACATTCAATGAAGAACGGCAGCTAGTTAGCATTCTTTTTACGTCCAAGTCTAGCACGCAACATGCTACCATACGATGACGACGTCCGTAGTGCGATTGGTTAACGAGGGTACGATTCCCGGTGGAAGCAGAGTTAAGAACTACGCTTTTCTTCTGCTTTCCAGTCTGGTCGTTGATTATATATGCTATAATATGTATTTATCTATATATAATAAGTATGTATTTCTTAAACATACATTGACTAGTACCCTTAACACACTGTACTTACCAAAGGACTAGTTCAATTGGTGTACTAAAGTCCTAATATTAGTCCAGCTGAGTTGGAACCTTTTTACAATAACATGCACAAGCTACATCCCCTAGTTTGTAAGTTTACATTGTAAAATATTTGTATTGTGTATGTTTCTGTGATTAATAACTAGCGGGACTTATCGCGTATGTTTTTATATAATAAAGTTACCTTTATGAACCCGATGTTTCGGCTACGTTGCAGCAGCCATGGTCACGGGCAGACTGACGATATGTTTCTGGTTCTGTGGCTGTAAATAAACGCTTTTATTCTTATTCCTATTTCATACAATAATAACCCTTATCTCCTTTGTTACAGGGTATAATGTCGCGTAACGGACTCCTGCGTTCGGGCGAATCTGCTTCAGTACTCTTTCGCTTTTCTCGTTACCCGGAATACGTGAGAGCAGAAAGGCGTTTACTTTGTCGCTCTGGGCACGCCACTTGCGCTGTAGGCAGCGTGGCGCAAGTCTTTCCTTATAGGGAGTGAATGAGGTGAATGAATGAGTGAACGTGAGTGAGTGAACGTTGCGGTAGTCAGAGGTTCAGGTGTCCATCTCCGCAATTGCGAAGGTAGGTCTATGGACACCTCGAACCTACGAGTTGACCAGTCAGTACTCAATGTGACAGGTGGTCAGCCATGTCGCCATTTACAAGCCCTATTACCTGTTCTGGGAACAGGTAGGTTTCCTCACCGTAGTATTCGACGCATTTCGTAAATGTATTTTTATGGAGTGAGTGAGTGAATCACGAACCAAATATAAAGAGGACCCGGCGTAAGGAGCGGTCCCCGTTACGCGGTGCGGAGTCCAAATGGCGTGTTTTAATTGGTGCGGAGTCTAAAAATGTGTAGTAGAAAGAAGATACCTGATTTGATTGGTCGCGTTTTTGATTGGTTGTAACATCTCCCCTCCATCCCGCGTACCTCGTTTCACCCCGCGTAATGTCACGCTAGTTTCCATACAAATATTGCGTAAGGCCCACTCCTCTTATTCATTACTCCATGGAGGGAATGGTTCGTTACACAGAACCTTAAGAGACACGATAATATCTCCTAGGTCGCTTTTTAGCAAAGGATGAGTTGAATAAATCTGTGATCGAATTATACGGTGAGGGAAAACATCGTGAGGAAACCTACCTGTTCCCGAACGATAGTTAGTGCTTGTAAATGGCGACATGGCTTACCACCTGTCACATTGAGTACTGATGGTTAACACGTGGGTTCGAGGTGGCTATAGAATTACTACCTTCGCAATTGTGGAGATGGACACTTGAACCTCTGACTACCGCAAGGGTTAATGGTACTGAACGCGTTTGTAGATAAGTGGAGTGAGTAAATGAAGGCATTAATAATGATAATATCTACTAAGTCACTTTTTAGCAACGAATTAAAGAAGTGAATGAATAAAGGCATTCATGATAATATCTCTTAGGTCAATTTTAGCGTCACGCAACTATATTAGTGTCATTAAGTGACCGAATGAGTTAAGTCTTTAATGAATCAATCAAGTGAGTGAATGGATGAACAAAGAATGAAAGATTCATTGGACAAAACTTTAGAGTTTTAATATCTCCTAGATCACTTTTTAGCATGAATATTGGGGTTGTGATGTCATATGGAACATTGGTACCTATTAACCGAGCGTGTATGAAGTAATATATCAATATATACATACATACACATCACGCCTGATTCCCTGTAGAGAGGTAGGCAGAGATCACGGATCCCCATTTGTCCCACTGACAGACGACTTTCGCTTCATTGACATTCATACATCTTCTCATACACTCTCGGCGGTTATAGGTACACCTAACGTCACCTTTTTTCAATATAGCGTCTATCTGACTGTTATATGTCTTATTAGGTCGGCCCAATATAGATGTTCTATAATCGGTACCTATAATCGCCGAGCGTGTATGTGTATTGATGTCGAGTGAAAGTTGTAGTAAATATTACATACATACATATATTCACGCCTCTACTTTCCTAACGGTATAGGCAGAGACCACAGACCTCTATAACCCTAGATGCCGCAAATGCACTCATTTCTATGAAAACCGCGCGTGCCGAAATATGCGTAGGTATTATGACGTCACAGCGGCGATTTAGTGATGGGAAAATACTCGCGCATCAAAACGATTCAACGGAGTGCGACGCATAATAGTACAAATTATTGGTGCCAAATAAAACTTCAAATGTGATTATGAAAAGTTTATTCATGTAAGATATTGTTATGTTATATAATATAGTTTTAAGTTAATCTAAAGTTACTATTAAGTAGGTATATGATTGGCTTAGTGGTACACACAAGTGACTTATCTAATTAATGAGACTTATTTAATTATTCTTTTAACCAAAAAACATAATAAAAATTAATTTGTAAAAACCAATTAATTTGCCCCGTAGCATCAATCCACCTTTCTTTAATATAGGGGTCGCTTGGAAACCTGCAATGAAAATTTACTTTACGTTATTCTAATTCTTAACAAATAAATACAACATGAACAAATTTTACAAACATAATTTTCTTATAATTTTAATCAGTTAGAGAACCTATTTGTAGTTTTGAAATCGATTCGAATCGACAACCATAACTGGAATTGATGCATGTGCACAACACTATTTGCCTATTTGGTAAGATGAATGAGAATAACCTCTGTACCACGAAGCGCAACTACCACTGAAAGTATCGATCGATTCCGTGTTCACTGCTTGCTTTATATGAACTGATACAACACCTTTGGAACTAAATGCAGCAATGTAATTTAAACACGTAGTATGCACACATTTACATGTATTTTGGTGGTTTACATAGTAATAGACACAAATAAGATAAAATAATTGATTTATAAATAAAATACGCACAATTAAATAACAAATTTACTTACCGGTGAAAAGAAATATTTCGATGATCTCGGCTTACTTTTTTTGAATCATTTTTACAAGATATTACGGCACAACTAGGCATTTTTCTGAGGAGCACTTCACGTTCGCCAACGATGACGGTCGGGACGGAACTAAATGACCGCAGTTAAAAGGTTGATCAATTATAATCTTTTTGACACGCAAAGTACGTACACTTGCGGTATCTAGGTTATAGAGGTCTGTGGCAGAGACTATTTATCGTCACCTTGAATTGTATAACATACATTAATGTATAAATTTTTTGTATATAATACATACTAAAATTGTAAAATAATTAGTTTTTAGTGAAAATAGAGTTAGGTATTGTAATTTTTTTACAAAAAAACTTCTTTTTTTTCTTCATACAATATTTTTGTATACAAACCTAATATTAAGTAGTATATAGTATTAAAACGCGTTTGATTTGACATGTAAAATAATCTTTTTAAAAGAAATATAACAATTTGTGTGATTTTTTTAGTCTAATGGTAAAAAAATATGTAGTGAAACTAATATTACTAAAAAATGCAATGTAAAATAAATATTTATGTATAAATACATAGAAAAAATGTGATATATAATAGTATTATTACTTGAAAAGTAATTTTGTGTGTTTTTAAGAATTAATACAAATTATATATATATCTCCGAAATGTATCTCCTAGGTCACTTTTAGCATAAATATCGGGATTGTGATATGGAACATTGGTGACAGGTTGCTAGCCCATCGCCCAATAGATTCCATTTATTCCTCATCGCTTGAAGCCGGAAAGAACGGCAGCTAGTTAGCATTCTTTTTACGTCCCAGCTAGCATATAGTTAGCTAGCGTATATGTAAGTAACAAAATTGTACAGTAATTGTATAATAAATAAAGTTTTATTCAGAATGTATTAGTTTTATTTTCCATACATATATTCATGCTAAGTCCCCAACGGGATAGGCAGAGACTATTAGGCCACCTGGAAAAGACAAATCTCTCTTGCTTCAAACACCTATTAACCTTCTTACAAGCTCTTCTGTTCTTCACGCTACACCCGCCTTGAGAAGAATAAATGTTTAATATTCTTTTCGTTTATCAGTCAATTATATATAATTAACCTTTATGACGTGTTGCCCAGATAGTCAGTACTCAATGTGACAGGTGGTCAGCCATGTCGCCATTTACAAGCACTAACTATTACCTGTTCGGCGAACAGATAGGTTTCCTCACGATGTTTTCCCTTTCTGTAGTATTCGACGCATTTCGTAAATGTATTTTTATTACGAAAACGTACATAAAAATTCATTAAACTTCATTTCCATTGGTACATGCTGTAGGATTTGTATCATGTACCCACTGATACAGAGTCAAGCCCCAAACTGAGCTACGTCGAATTATTAGCAGTAATAAAAAACATTTCTTAAGGTATCATAAAATTAAAAATACATATATTATTGATATTCATATATTATTAACACAATTTTTACTAATACACAAAACACTTATTATAATACACATCTAGCCCTTATTCCTATAGAGATGTAGGCAAAAATCACGGATCCCCATCTGTCCCACTGACAAACCACTTTCGCTTCATTGACAGTCATACACCTCTAACACTCGGCGGTTATAGGTACATCTTACGTCACCCTTTTTCAATATAGCGTTTATAAGACTGTCATATGTCTTATTAAGACCCCTACATAACCGCCCTTCCATTTCACTCACATATATTCCTTTTGTCAATCTACTATCATTCATCCGCATGACATGTCTAAACCATCGAAGCATGCTCTTCTCAATCTTAGTCACTACATCTTTGAAACCGCAACCTTCCCTTATCACACTATTTTTAATACACTGTTTAATTACAAGATAATAAATAGACTACTGCTATTGAGTATAAAGATGTGAAAAATTCAGTAGTTTTAGAGATCCGATCATACAAAACAAAAAGACAAACGTATTCACGACCATTAACCCTTGCGGGGTAGTCAGAGGTTCAGGTTTCCATCTCCGCAACTGTGAAGGTAGTAATTCTAAGGACACCTCGAACCCACGTGTTGACCAATCAGTACTCAATGTGACAGGTGGTAAGCCATGTCGCTATTTACAAGCACTGACTATTACCTGTTCGGTTTCCTCACGATGTTTTCTCTCACCGTATAATCGATGCATTTCGTAAATGTGTGTTACATAATAAATGTGTTAATTTACGAAATCCGTTTATTACCCAAAAATACCTATTTTAATAATAATATTTGGACATTATTACACCATTTGAACTAGCCCCTTGGTAAGTTCATTTAAAACTTGTATTAAGGGTACTAGTCAACATTTTCTTTACTCATCACATTCATTTCATATCTATATAGGTTTCGAATAGCCAAAGATCATCACAAATCTAAATTGATTGTGGATATGAACGGAAAAACATATAACGGTGAGGGAAAACATCGTGAGGAAACCTGCCTATCCCTCAGGATAGGTAATAGTCAGTGCCTATATACGGCGATACGGTTCACTACCTATCACGTTGGGTGCTGTCTATCTAGTGATACGCGGGCTTTGAATGACCCATACCTAACATGCCTTCGAAATTTCGGAGATGGGCATTCAAGCCTCTGACTACCCCGCCATAATAAAAAAGGGAGTGTGTATACACAAGTCGTGAAGCGTATGTATGTATGTATATGAACCTCTGACTACCACGATAAAGGTGTATGGTCAAAAATCATCTCAATATTTACATACATACATATATTCACGCCTCTACGTCCCTAACGGGATAGGCAGAGACTATCGATCGCCACCTGGAACGGGTGACAAATCTCTCTTGCTTCACTCATACCCATTAACCTAAGTTGAATATAATTATTATTCATATACACTCCATGGTTATACGTACTTAATACACAAAAATCAATCACTGAACAGCGCATAAACAGTTTTACAATAACTATGATCATCCTCTATATTAAAGTCACTCAATGGATTTAGATCAATTTTTCGATAACCCGTCCCAACATTTTGATAACCAACATCAGCTTTTTGATAACCATCATCAAATTTTTGATAACTTACATTATCGCGATAACCTTCATAGTTAACCTTATGTTAAGTGTCCATTTGATCATCACATGCCACTGTATGCTCATTTTGATCATTATTATCACTCTGTTCTATTAATTCATCATCAGAATCACATATAGTCACTTCATACGTTGTTTCTTCATCACCGTCATTTTCTGTTATATCATTTATAACGAAACGTAACGACTCTTCTTTTACATCAATTTCATCAATATTTTGATAACTATCCTCGACTTGATCAATTTTCTGATAATCATCATCAATTTTATCACTATCAACCGTCGACACCTGTTCCACTTCTGTAATTTTCACTTTGTAACTATTATCAACATTTGCATTACTAGTGTCAACATTTTGATAACTAGTATCAACATTTAGATAACTAGTACCACTTTTTCCATAACCAGTACCAATTTGGTAGTCATGATCACTTACTGGGTAACCCTGTTCCTTTTTCTTCGTATGTTCTTTGAACATATGATGTTTGTACAGTATATTGTTGGAGAATGTTTGGCCACAGTCTAGTCGCAAGCATATTTGGTACGCTCAATGATTTTTATTTTCGTCTTATGCATGTTTATAATGTGCACTCGTCTGTCGATTTCGTTAGAGCATAAATACTTGCATATCACACACATTGTTAGGTTACCTGTAAGAAATAATTGTATGATTCTATGTGATAGTTATTTTTAAACACTCGCGATTTATACTCATTTTATTAATTATGTGAGACCGGGTCAAATCACGATAAATTTATAAAGATATGTGATTACCTTTATTTTGCCCGACGTTTCGACCCAGTTGCATAAGCCGTGGTCGCGGGAAAACAATGATTTGACCCAGTCTCACATAATTAATAAAATGATTCTATGTAAGCAGTAAAGTATTGTAATATTATGTATATTTCTGGGTATAATACATACAAACGGATACATGTCATTCGACGTAGCTCAGTTGTTTGGGGCTTGACTCTGTATCAGTGGGTACAGGGTTCAAATCCCACTTGAGCATGTACCCATAGAAATGAAGTTTAATGAATTTCTATGTACATTTTCGTAATATAAATACATTTACGAAATGCATCACATAATCCACGCACAAATAATAGTCTGTACATGTAAATGTCGACACAGCTTACCTGTCACAAAATTTCTTTACCATTGGTACACGCTCCGAGGTTCGAACCCTGTACCCATTGATACAGAGTCAAGCCTCAAACAAATGAGCTACGCTGAGTTACGATCAATTAAAACGAATAGAGAAATTATAGTTTTAAGAGATTCGCGATTTATACTTATGATAAATAATTAACGGGAATTATTGATAAAAACGTTGCAGTGATGGTAGTCGGAGAAGAATCTGACAGAACACTGCGGTGGAGGCGAAGAAATATGAATCGTCAGTCTGCCCGTGACCATGGCTGCTGCAACGTAGCCGAAACGTCGGGTTAATAAAAATGTAATTTTATTATATATAAACTAACGCGATAAGTCCCGTTAATTATTTATCATGTATAGGGAAATATTTTAGATTGTCTACAGTTAGGACAAAAGGAATATATGTAGGTGAAGTGGAAGGGTGGTTACGTAGGGGCGAGCCCAATAAGACGTCACAGTCAGATAGACGCTATATTGAAAAAAGGTGACGTTAGGTGTACCTATAGCCGCCGAGTGTTAGAGGTGTATGAGTGTCAATGATGCGAAAGTGGTTTGTCACATAGACAGATGGGGATCCGTGATCTCTGCCTACCGCTGTAGAGGCAATCAGGCGTGATGTGTGTATGTATGCTTATACATACTAATATTTTATGAAAATGTTTTATGTTTTACTCTCACTTTCATTCATACACCTCTAGCACTCCGCCGTTATAGGTACTTCTAACCTCACCCTTTTTCAATATGGCGTCTATCTGACTGTCATATGTCACGTGTAGAGTGAAAGTACCTTGCAATCGGATTCCGTAGTCCTTCATGAAGTGTATCTTGGGATTCCTCCATTTTTCCAGCACAGGCTTCGATACCAGAAAACATTTGTCCACTATTGGCTCACTCACACGTTCTATTAAGTTATCGTCTGGAACAAAATTATATTATTTTACACAAAATATATTGACTTCGTATGAGAAAAGTCCTAGGTTCGAATCCCGACTCTGGCATGTACCAATGAATGAAATTTAAATATGTTAATAACTAACGGGACTTATCGCGTATGTTTTTATATAATACAGTTACCTTTATTTAACCCGACGTTTCGGCTACGTTGCAGCAGCCATGCTAGCAGTCGGGTTAAATAAAGGTAACTTTATTAACTACATATTTTTAAGAGATTCGCGATTTACACTCAGGATTAATAACTAACGGGACTTATCGCGTATGTTTTTATATAATAAAGCTACCTTTATTAACCCGACGTTTCGGCTACGTTGCAGCAGCCGTGGTCACGGGCAGACTGCCTAACTCAGTCCCGTTAGTTATTAATCATGATATACATACTATGTACATACATACATACGCTTCACGACTTGTGTATACACACTCCCTTTTTTATTATGGCGGGGTAGTCAGAGACTTGAATGCCCATCTCCGAAATTTCGAAGGCATGTTAGGTATGGGTCATTCGCCGTATATCCTGAGGGATAGGCAGGTTTCCTCACGCTGTTTTCCCTCACCGTACTATGTACTAACACTGTTACGTATTTCAGGCCACTGTTCACCTTCTGAAGCATACAACGTCGTACATATACCCAGGATTCCAATGTACGGTCCACATTGGGAATGTCAGGCAAACCGCAGTCATCGAGGTGAGTTAACTAGCTGCCGTTCTTCCCGGCATGGCATAGACATTCACGTCCTTCAATCCCTTTCGGGGTTGACATAACCTCGGATATATGTTATTATAAAACAAACGTGTTCACGACCCCTTGCGGGGTAGTCAGAGGTTCAGGTGTCCATCTCCGCAATTGCGAAGGTAGTAATTCTATGGCCACCTCGAACCCACGTGTTGACCAGATAGTCAGTACTCAACGTGACAGACGGTAAGCCATGTCGCCATTTACATATTACACTGGGATTTAAATCTAGGCTTCTAAGTGGTAGAATATTCTAGGGTTGTCCTGTGCTGGGACATTAAAAGAATGCCAACTAGCTACCGTTCTTCCCGGCATGTCATAGGAGCCGACTAAGGGACATGATTATTCTTATAAGATATATGTCAGTCAGAGAGACACCATATTGAAAAAGGGTGACGTTAGAAGTACCTATAACCGCCGAGAGTTAGAGGTGTATGAGTGTCAATGAAGCGAAAGTGGTTTGTCAGTGGGACAAATGGGGATCCGTCATCACTGCCTACCTCTACGTGGAATCGGCCGTGATGTGTATGTATGCTTATGTCTATATCTTTCTTAGACATTCAATGAAGAACGGCAGCTAGTTAGCATTCTTTTTACGTCCAAGTCTAGCACGCAACATGCTACCATACGATGACGACGTCCGTAGTGCGATTGGTTAACGAGGGTACGATTCCCGGTGGAAGCAGAGTTAAGAACTACGCTTTTCTTCTGCTTTCCAGTCTGGTCGTTGATTATATATGCTATAATATGTATTTATCTATATATAATAAGTATGTATTTCTTAAACATACATTGACTAGTACCCTTAACACACTGTACTTACCAAAGGACTAGTTCAATTGGTGTACTAAAGTCCTAATATTAGTCCAGCTGAGTTGGAACCTTTTTACAATAACATGCACAAGCTACATCCCCTAGTTTGTAAGTTTACATTGTAAAATATTTGTATTGTGTATGTTTCTGTGATTAATAACTAGCGGGACTTATCGCGTATGTTTTTATATAATAAAGTTACCTTTATGAACCCGATGTTTCGGCTACGTTGCAGCAGCCATGGTCACGGGCAGACTGACGATATGTTTCTGGTTCTGTGGCTGTAAATAAACGCTTTTATTCTTATTCCTATTTCATACAATAATAACCCTTATCTCCTTTGTTACAGGGTATAATGTCGCGTAACGGACTCCTGCGTTCGGGCGAATCTGCTTCAGTACTCTTTCGCTTTTCTCGTTACCCGGAATACGTGAGAGCAGAAAGGCGTTTACTTTGTCGCTCTGGGCACGCCACTTGCGCTGTAGGCAGCGTGGCGCAAGTCTTTCCTTATAGGGAGTGAATGAGGTGAATGAATGAGTGAACGTGAGTGAGTGAACGTTGCGGTAGTCAGAGGTTCAGGTGTCCATCTCCGCAATTGCGAAGGTAGGTCTATGGACACCTCGAACCTACGAGTTGACCAGTCAGTACTCAATGTGACAGGTGGTCAGCCATGTCGCCATTTACAAGCCCTATTACCTGTTCTGGGAACAGGTAGGTTTCCTCACCGTAGTATTCGACGCATTTCGTAAATGTATTTTTATGGAGTGAGTGAGTGAATCACGAACCAAATATAAAGAGGACCCGGCGTAAGGAGCGGTCCCCGTTACGCGGTGCGGAGTCCAAATGGCGTGTTTTAATTGGTGCGGAGTCTAAAAATGTGTAGTAGAAAGAAGATACCTGATTTGATTGGTCGCGTTTTTGATTGGTTGTAACATCTCCCCTCCATCCCGCGTACCTCGTTTCACCCCGCGTAATGTCACGCTAGTTTCCATACAAATATTGCGTAAGGCCCACTCCTCTTATTCATTACTCCATGGAGGGAATGGTTCGTTACACAGAACCTTAAGAGACACGATAATATCTCCTAGGTCGCTTTTTAGCAAAGGATGAGTTGAATAAATCTGTGATCGAATTATACGGTGAGGGAAAACATCGTGAGGAAACCTACCTGTTCCCGAACGATAGTTAGTGCTTGTAAATGGCGACATGGCTTACCACCTGTCACATTGAGTACTGATGGTTAACACGTGGGTTCGAGGTGGCTATAGAATTACTACCTTCGCAATTGTGGAGATGGACACTTGAACCTCTGACTACCGCAAGGGTTAATGGTACTGAACGCGTTTGTAGATAAGTGGAGTGAGTAAATGAAGGCATTAATAATGATAATATCTACTAAGTCACTTTTTAGCAACGAATTAAAGAAGTGAATGAATAAAGGCATTCATGATAATATCTCTTAGGTCAATTTTAGCGTCACGCAACTATATTAGTGTCATTAAGTGACCGAATGAGTTAAGTCTTTAATGAATCAATCAAGTGAGTGAATGGATGAACAAAGAATGAAAGATTCATTGGACAAAACTTTAGAGTTTTAATATCTCCTAGATCACTTTTTAGCATGAATATTGGGGTTGTGATGTCATATGGAACATTGGTACCTATTAACCGAGCGTGTATGAAGTAATATATCAATATATACATACATACACATCACGCCTGATTCCCTGTAGAGAGGTAGGCAGAGATCACGGATCCCCATTTGTCCCACTGACAGACGACTTTCGCTTCATTGACATTCATACATCTTCTCATACACTCTCGGCGGTTATAGGTACACCTAACGTCACCTTTTTTCAATATAGCGTCTATCTGACTGTTATATGTCTTATTAGGTCGGCCCAATATAGATGTTCTATAATCGGTACCTATAATCGCCGAGCGTGTATGTGTATTGATGTCGAGTGAAAGTTGTAGTAAATATTACATACATACATATATTCACGCCTCTACTTTCCTAACGGTATAGGCAGAGACCACAGACCTCTATAACCCTAGATGCCGCAAATGCACTCATTTCTATGAAAACCGCGCGTGCCGAAATATGCGTAGGTATTATGACGTCACAGCGGCGATTTAGTGATGGGAAAATACTCGCGCATCAAAACGATTCAACGGAGTGCGACGCATAATAGTACAAATTATTGGTGCCAAATAAAACTTCAAATGTGATTATGAAAAGTTTATTCATGTAAGATATTGTTATGTTATATAATATAGTTTTAAGTTAATCTAAAGTTACTATTAAGTAGGTATATGATTGGCTTAGTGGTACACACAAGTGACTTATCTAATTAATGAGACTTATTTAATTATTCTTTTAACCAAAAAACATAATAAAAATTAATTTGTAAAAACCAATTAATTTGCCCCGTAGCATCAATCCACCTTTCTTTAATATAGGGGTCGCTTGGAAACCTGCAATGAAAATTTACTTTACGTTATTCTAATTCTTAACAAATAAATACAACATGAACAAATTTTACAAACATAATTTTCTTATAATTTTAATCAGTTAGAGAACCTATTTGTAGTTTTGAAATCGATTCGAATCGACAACCATAACTGGAATTGATGCATGTGCACAACACTATTTGCCTATTTGGTAAGATGAATGAGAATAACCTCTGTACCACGAAGCGCAACTACCACTGAAAGTATCGATCGATTCCGTGTTCACTGCTTGCTTTATATGAACTGATACAACACCTTTGGAACTAAATGCAGCAATGTAATTTAAACACGTAGTATGCACACATTTACATGTATTTTGGTGGTTTACATAGTAATAGACACAAATAAGATAAAATAATTGATTTATAAATAAAATACGCACAATTAAATAACAAATTTACTTACCGGTGAAAAGAAATATTTCGATGATCTCGGCTTACTTTTTTTGAATCATTTTTACAAGATATTACGGCACAACTAGGCATTTTTCTGAGGAGCACTTCACGTTCGCCAACGATGACGGTCGGGACGGAACTAAATGACCGCAGTTAAAAGGTTGATCAATTATAATCTTTTTGACACGCAAAGTACGTACACTTGCGGTATCTAGGTTATAGAGGTCTGTGGCAGAGACTATTTATCGTCACCTTGAATTGTATAACATACATTAATGTATAAATTTTTTGTATATAATACATACTAAAATTGTAAAATAATTAGTTTTTAGTGAAAATAGAGTTAGGTATTGTAATTTTTTTACAAAAAAACTTCTTTTTTTTCTTCATACAATATTTTTGTATACAAACCTAATATTAAGTAGTATATAGTATTAAAACGCGTTTGATTTGACATGTAAAATAATCTTTTTAAAAGAAATATAACAATTTGTGTGATTTTTTTAGTCTAATGGTAAAAAAATATGTAGTGAAACTAATATTACTAAAAAATGCAATGTAAAATAAATATTTATGTATAAATACATAGAAAAAATGTGATATATAATAGTATTATTACTTGAAAAGTAATTTTGTGTGTTTTTAAGAATTAATACAAATTATATATATATCTCCGAAATGTATCTCCTAGGTCACTTTTAGCATAAATATCGGGATTGTGATATGGAACATTGGTGACAGGTTGCTAGCCCATCGCCCAATAGATTCCATTTATTCCTCATCGCTTGAAGCCGGAAAGAACGGCAGCTAGTTAGCATTCTTTTTACGTCCCAGCTAGCATATAGTTAGCTAGCGTATATGTAAGTAACAAAATTGTACAGTAATTGTATAATAAATAAAGTTTTATTCAGAATGTATTAGTTTTATTTTCCATACATATATTCATGCTAAGTCCCCAACGGGATAGGCAGAGACTATTAGGCCACCTGGAAAAGACAAATCTCTCTTGCTTCAAACACCTATTAACCTTCTTACAAGCTCTTCTGTTCTTCACGCTACACCCGCCTTGAGAAGAATAAATGTTTAATATTCTTTTCGTTTATCAGTCAAT
The DNA here is from genome assembly GCA_030578115.1 of Leucoptera coffeella. Taxonomy (NCBI): domain Eukaryota; kingdom Metazoa; phylum Arthropoda; class Insecta; order Lepidoptera; family Lyonetiidae; genus Leucoptera; species Leucoptera coffeella. Next base: position 89,203 of record JAMBLF010001174.1, on the reverse strand, counting down.
TATATATAATTAACCTTTATGACGTGTTGCCCAGATAGTCAGTACTCAATGTGACAGGTGGTCAGCCATGTCGCCATTTACAAGCACTAACTATTACCTGTTCGGCGAACAGATAGGTTTCCTCACGATGTTTTCCCTTTCTGTAGTATTCGACGCATTTCGTAAATGTATTTTTATTACGAAAACGTACATAAAAATTCATTAAACTTCATTTCCATTGGTACATGCTGTAGGATTTGTATCATGTACCCACTGATACAGAGTCAAGCCCCAAACTGAGCTACGTCGAATTATTAGCAGTAATAAAAAACATTTCTTAAGGTATCATAAAATTAAAAATACATATATTATTGATATTCATATATTATTAACACAATTTTTACTAATACACAAAACACTTATTATAATACACATCTAGCCCTTATTCCTATAGAGATGTAGGCAAAAATCACGGATCCCCATCTGTCCCACTGACAAACCACTTTCGCTTCATTGACACTCATACACCTCTAACACACTCGGCGGTTATAGGTACTTCTAACGTCACCTTTTTTCAATATGGCGTCTATCTGACTGTCATATGTCTTAGTAAGACCCCTACGTAACCGCCCTTCCACTTCACTCAAATATATTCCTTTTGTCAATCTGCTATCATTCATCCGCATATGTCCAAACTGAAGCATGCTCTTTTCAATCTTAGTCACTACATCTTCTTTCAAACCGCAACCTTCCCTTATCACACTATTTTTAATACACTATTTAATTACAACATAATAAATATACTAATTCTATTGAGTACAAAGATGTGAAAAATTTAGAAGTTGTAGAGATCGTTTTATACAAAACATACAGACAAACGCATTCACGACCATTAACCCTTGCGGGGTAGTCAGAGATTCAGGTGTCCATCTCCGCAATTGCGAAGGTAGTAATTCTATGGCCACCTCGAACCCACGTGTTGACCAGATACTCAATGTGACAGGTGGTAAGCCATGTCGCCATTTACAAGCACTAGCTACTACCTGTTCGGTGAACAGGTAGGTTTCCTCACGATGTTTTCCCTCACCGTTAGCGACTATATATATATATAAATCCGTTTATTACCCAAAAATACATATTTTTACTCATCACATTTATGTCATATCTATGTAGGTTTCGAATAGCCAAAGATCATCACTAATCTAAATTGATTGTTGATATGAACCACTGACGGAAAAACATATAACGGTATGGGAAAACATCGTGAGGAAACCTGCCTATCCCTCAGGATAGGTAATAGTCAGTGTCTAAATACGGCGATACGGTTCACAACCTATCACGTTAAGTGCTGTCTATCTAGTGATACGCGGGCTTCGAATGACCCATACCTAACATGCTTGAAATTTCGGAGATGGGCATTCAAGCCTCTGACTACCCCACCATAATAAAAAAGGGAGTTTGTATACACAAGTCGTGAAGCGTATGTATGTATATAAACCTCTGTACCCTGATAGAGGTGTATGGTCTAGAATCATCTTCAATATTCACATACATACATATATTCACGCCTCTACGTCCCTAACGGAATATGCAGACTACCGATCGCCACCTGGAACGGGTGACAAGTCTCTCTTGCTTCACTCACACCCATTAATCTAAGTTGAATAAAGTTATTATTCACATACACTCCACGGTTATACGTACTTAATACACAAAACTCAATCACTGAACAGCGCATAAACAGTTTTACAATAACTATGATCATCCTCTATATTAAAGTCACTCAATGGATTTAGATCAACTTTTCGATAACCTATCTCAAAATTTTGATAACCAACAACAGCTTTTTGATAACCAGCATCAGCTTTTTGATAACTTACATTATCGCGATAACCTTCATAGTTAACCTTATGTTAAGTGTCCATTTGATCATCACATGCCACTGTATGCTCATTTTGATCATTAATATCACTGTGTTCTATTAATTCATCATCAGAATCACATATAGTCACTTCATACGTTGTTTCTTCATCACCGTCATTTTCTGTTATATCATTTATAACGAAACGTAACGACTCTTCTTTTACATCAATTTCATCAATATTTTGATAACTATCCTCGGCTTGATCAATTTTCTGATAATTATCATCAATTTTATCACTATCAACCGTCGAAACCTGTTCCATTTCTGTAATTTTCACTTTGTAACTATTATCAACATTTGTATTACCAGTGTCAACATTTTGACAACCAGTATCAACATTTAGATAACTAGTACCACTTTTTCCATAACCAGTACCAATTTGGTAGTCATGATCACTTACTGGATGCCCCTGTTCTTTTTTCTTCGTATGTTCTTTGAACATATGATGTTTGTACAGTATATTATTGGAAAATGTTTGGCCACAGTCACAGGCATATTTGGTACGCTCAATGATTTTTATTTTTGTCTTGTGCATGTTTATGATGTGTATTCGTCTGTCTACCTCGTTAGAGCATAGATACTTGCATATCACACACATTGTTAGGTTACCTGTAAGAAATAATTGTATGATTCTATGTGGGCAGTAAAGTATTGTAATATTACGTTGCGTACTAAAGCGACGTTGATCGAGAAGGGCTACTGCAAAGTGAAAGATTATATAAATGATAATAGTTTTAAGAGATTCGCGATTTATACTCATGTCATGTCATAATTTATAGTCTGCCCGTGACCAAGGCTGCTGCAACGTAGCCGAAACGTCGGGTTAATAAAGGTAACTATATTATATAAAATTATATAAAAACATACGCGATAAGTCCCGCTAGTTATTAATCATATTGTAATATTATGTGTATTTCTGGGTATACATACAAACGGATACGACCATACATACATGGCATTCGACGTAGCTCAGTAGTTTGGGGTTTGACTCTGTATCAGTGGGTACAGGGTTCAAATCCCACTTGAGCGTGTATCAATGGAAAAGAAATTCTTTTTTTATATGAAAATATTCGTAATAAAATTACATTTACGAAATGCATCGCATATTCCACGCACAAGTAATAGTCTGTACATGTAAATGTCAACACAGCTTACCTGTCACAAAATAACAAAATTTCTTTACCATTGGTACACCCGCGATTTGAACTCTGTACCCATTGATACAGAGTCAAGCCTCAAACAAATGAGCTACGCTGAAATACATACATACGCTTCACGACTTCTGTATACACCCTCCCTTTTTATTATGGCGGGGTAGTCAGAGGCTTGAATGCCCATCTCCGAAAATTCAAAGGCATGTTAGGTATGGGTCATTCGAAGCCCGCGTATCACTAGATCGACAGCACCCAACGTGATAAGTATGTAAGTACTGAATTACGTTAAATTAAAACGAATAGAGAAATATTTTAAATTGTTCATGTGCTGCTGATTTTAGTAAAGGAAAACAAAGTTAGGAAAAAAGGAATATATGTAGGTGAAGTGGAAGGGTGGTTACGTAGGGGCCTGTCCAATAAGACATATAATAGTCAGATAGACGCCATATTGAAAAAGGGTGACGTTAGAAGTAACTACCTATAACTGCCGTGTGTTAGAGGTGTATGAGTGTCAATGAAGCGAAAGTGGTTTGTCAGTGGAACAGATGGGGATACGTGATCTTTGCCTACCCCTACAGGGATATACGTATATACACTTCTGGACACAGCTTTTGGCCCACCTAGCATTATCAGTTTCGTTTGGTCCTAGCTAAAATTTTTTGTTAGGTCGAGTTAAAAGTTTTATGCAGTTTTTACCTGGCATATTTACAATGTCATTCAATAGTCTTTTTTTGAATTTCGAACACAGAATATAGAGAAACAAAAGACAATTTGGAGCCTGTTTGTTGATATCAAACTATTGAAACCTAAACTCTAGGTGGGCCAATAGATGTGTCCGGAAGTGTATATTTGCGTGTGTGTGTGTACGTTACCTTGCAATCGGATTCCGTAGTCCTTCATGAAGTGTATCTTGGGATTCCGCCACTTTTCTAGCACAGGCTTCGATACCAGAAAACATTTGTCCACTATTGGCTCACTCACACGTTCAATTAAGTTATCATCTGGAACAAAATTATATTATGTTATTAAATAATAATAATAATATTGTAGGACGTTATTACACAAATTGAACTAGCCCCTTGGTAAGTACATTTAAGACTTGTGTTAAGGGTACTAGTCAACGTATATTAAAGAAATATTATTATATATAGATAAATACAATTATATAGCATATATAATCAACGACCAGACTGGAAAGCAGTAGAAAAGCGTAGTTCTTAACTCTGCCTCCACCGGGAATCGGGACCTCACCAGTAGCGTTCAGAGGCCCAAGTCTACTAATGCGTTTTAGCAAAAACCCAGTTCAATGAATGATAGATGACCAATTGTCAAATTTCACCATTAAAATCGGCAAGTGTCAAATTTCGCTTAAAAAATGGCGAAATTTGTCACTTTTGCTTATCCACTACCAACTTCACACTATTATTGATCTGCGACGCTATATTGAAAATTGGTGACGTTAGGAGTACCTATAACTGCTGAGTGTGTATGAGAAGATGTACGAGTGTCAATGAAACGAAAGTGGTCTGTCAGTGGGACAAATGGGGATCCGTGATCTCTACCTACCCCTCTACAGGGAATCATGCGTGATGTGTATGTATGTATGTAACCTACGATACGCTTTTTATTCATGAAAGGATAATAAAATCACTTATTAAACATTAAAAAAACCATGAAAAACTGTCCTGAAAATAAGATAACCTAAAAAAACTAATTCCAATTACCATCATCAGTCGTCTATGGTTCGTCAACAAAGTCAGTAGCTCAGTAAAAGTTGAAAACACAAATAATTATTTTCGGGTGAATATTTAGTCAGTTGTGATACCAAATTAGTTAAATATGTTTGCTTAGTAGTAGTATTATATAGTATAGTAGTATTATATTTGTATCCTCAACTGGAACGAACCGAAGAACAAGGAAGAGAAGAATTGAACCTTCGATTTCGTTTGTCTTCGGTTGTAGCGGCTGGCGGCGTTGGTGTAACCATGGCGATGGAATAACAAGAAGCTCAAACGCCGTGGCATCAGTGTTTGTACTTCAGCCGACATAACCTTAGTGGTGAATGGCTTAATAAAGAATAAACAATAATTACCATCATAAACTCACCAAGACATTGCATATGCCAACCATTGACATGTACCTCAAACTGCATCGGTTTACTCGTAGCATAATTGCACAAATGACACTTCAACGTCTTCTTGTGGCATTCATGGACATGTCTTGCTATATGTTTCTTGCTGTAGAACATTAAGAAGCAATGGGGACAACGACCGTAGTTAGCATAGCTTAAAAGGCAACTATGAGACGGAATGTCTTTGACACGCTTATGACAACGAGGGCAACGGAGACGTATGTTTCTGTTGGGGTAGAAATTATTGGACATTAACTTAAATTGGACATTAACTTAAATTGGCAATTATAATACATATATACATATTCATGGACTTTAAACATGATAAAAAGTATAAATAATGAGTTATAAAAAGTATTACAGCTGTAATATTTATTATTTAGGAATGGCAATGAATACTATGTCCATACAAAGTGTGACTTAACATTATTAATTACACACATACAATGATTAGTTACTAAATAACACGATGTTAATTATATACATATAGACACAGTCTAATACTTTTTAAATTCTATAGGTATAGTTCCCTAGTCACTGAGTAGCCTAGTTTTAGATACTAGGCAGAGTGGCAGCTAGTTAGCATTATATGGCATTAGGAAGCAATGTGGACAACGACCGTAGTTGGCATAGCTTAAAAGGCAACTATGAGACGGAATGTCTTTGACACGCTTATGACAACGAGGGCAACGGAGACGTATGTTTCTGTTGGGGTAACGTAAATTGTCAATTATAATACATACATACATATTCATGGACTTTAAACATGATGAAAAGTATAAATAATGAGTTATAAAAAGTATTACAGCTGTAACATTTATTATTTAGGAATGGCAATGAATACTGTGTCCATACAAACTGTGACTGAACATTATTAATTACATACAATGATTAAACTATTAATTACTAAATAATACGATGTTAATTATATACATATAGACACAGTCTAATACTGTTGGAATTCTACAGGTATAGTTCCCTTGTTACGGAGTAGCCTAGTTTAAGATACTGGGCAGAGTGGCAACTAGTTAGCATTGTATGACTTTAAGGAAACAATGTGGACAACGACCGTAGTTTGCATAGCTTAGAAGACAACTATGAGACGGAATATCTTTGACACGCTTATGACAACGAGGACAGCGAAGACGTATGTTTCTGTTGGGGTAACGTAAATTGTCAATTATAATACATACATACATATTCATGGACTTTAAACATGATAAAAAGTATAAATAATGAGTTATTATAAAAAGTATTATAGTAACATTTATTATTTAGGAATGGCAATGAATACTATGTCCATACAGACTGTGACATCATTATTAATTACACACATACAATGATTAGTTACTAAATAACACAATGTTAATTATATACATATAGACACAGTCTAATACTTTTGAAATTCTTGATTCTACATAGTTCCCTATAGTGTATTCGAGGTTAGGAAAATAGTGACGTCATCATTACCCAAACGATTTGACCAATGAGACGTGACAACGGTTGTCTGCGATTGGTCAATGTGACTTGTTTTCTCATTCACTCACGTCTCATTGGCCAATTTAACGTCTGAATATTATGACGTCACTATTTTCTTAACGCGAATACACTATAGTTACGGAGTAGCCTAGTTTAAGATACTGAGCAGAGTGGCACATAGTTAGCATTGTAGAACATTAGGAAGCAATGCGGACAACGACCGTAGTTAACATAGCTTAGGAGACAACTATGAGAAGGAATGTCTTTGACACGCTTATGACAACGAGGGCATCGGAGACGTATGTTTCTGTTGGGGTAACGTAAATTGTCAATTATAATACATACATACATGTTCATGGACTTTAAACATGATAAAAAGTATAAATAATGAGTTACAGATATAAATTATAAAAAGTATTACAGCTGTAACATTTATTATTTAGGAATGGCATTGGGTACTATGTCCATACAAACTGATTGAACATTATTAATTACACACATACAATGATTAGTTACTAAATAACACGATGTTAATTATACATATATACAGTCTTATGATACTTTTGCCTTCGAAATTTCGGAGATGAGCATTCAAGCCTCTGACTACCCCGCCATAATAAAAAAGGGAGTGTGTATACACAAGTCGTGAAGCGTATGATACTTTTGAAATGCTATAATTCTACATAGTTCCCTAGTTATGGAGTAGCCTAGTTTAAGATACTGGGCAGAGTGGCAGCTAGTTAGCATTGTATGGGACATTAGGAAGCAATGTGGACATCGACCGTAGTTTGCATAGCTTAAAAGGCAACTATGAGACGGAATGTCTTTGACACGCTTATGGCAACGAGGGCAGCGAAGACGTATGTTTCTGTTGGTAGGAATTATAGTACATTAACGTAAATTGTCAATTATAATACATACATACATATTCATGGACTTTAAACATGATAAAATGTATAAATAATGAATTATAAAAAGTATTACAGCTGTAATTTATTATTTAGCATTTAGGAATGGCATAGTGTACTATGTCCATACAAACTGTGACTTTAAATTACTAATTACATATAATCACGACCCCGTTAGTACACAATAGTAGTTAGTAACACATACATTACTAATAACTCACCCAACACTCATATGCTTTGTCAAATGAGTCCTTAGCAGGTCCTTGTTGAAGAATATACGTTTACACACGTCACATACAAACACATCATACGGTACGAAATTATGTTCTTTTTCACAGAATAAATGCAGTTCTTTGATGTGATCTCTTAAGTCTTGTGCCGTATTGAATGTTATTACGCATTTCTGAAATAAAGAAACATAATATACGCTGTAGCCCAGTGGGTAAGACCTCGGACTTCGTATAAGAAAGGTTCTAGGTTCGAATCCCTATTCTGGAATTTACCAATGAATGAAATTTAAATATATGTTTTTCATTAACGTACATAATTTACAGCCGCTAACGGTAAGGGAAAACATCGTGAGGAAACCTGCCTATCCCTCAGGATAGGTAATAGTCAGTGCCTATATACGGCGATACGGTTCACTAGCTATCACGTTGGGTGCTGTCTATCTAGTGATACGCGGGCTTCGAATAACCCATACCTAACATGCCTTCTAAATTTCGGAGATGGGCATTCAAGCCTCTGACTACCCCGCCATAATAAAAAAGGGAGTGTGTATACACAAGTCGTGAAGCATATGTTATGTATAATATACAGGACAAACGCGATAACGACCATTGACCCTTAAGGAGTAGTCGGATGTTCAGGTGTCCAACTCTGCAATTGCGAAAGTAGTAATTCTATGGCCACCTCAAACCCACCAGACCAGATAATTAGTACTCAATGTGACAAGTGGTAAGCTATGTCGCCATTTACAAGCACTAACTATTACCTATTCGGAGAACAGGTAGGTTTCCTCACAGATGTTTTTCCCTCACCATTGTATTCAACGCATTTCGTAAATGTGTTTTTATTACGAAAATGTACATAGAAATTCATTAAACTTCATTTCCATTGGCACATGCTCAGAGATTAGTCAGGATTATTCCAAGTGGCGATTGTTAGCATCTGCCTGTCTCATTAGGGAATAAATAATTAATAATACTTGGACATTATTACACCAATTGAACTAGCCCCTTGGTAAGTACATTTAAGACTTGTGTTAAGGGAACTAGTCGATAAATACATATATAGCATATACAATCAACGACCAGACTGGAAAGCAGTAGAAGAGCGTAGTTCTCAACTCTACCTCCACCGGGAATCGAACCCGGGACCCCACGAATAGCGTTCAGGTGTCTAACCAATCATGCCACGGAGGTAGTCAATAATTAGTTGAATCATTTCAATTATACTAGGAGAAAATGAAATGAAATGCTTTTCATTCAACATAAGGATCATAAAATCACTTATTGAAAGTCAAACATTTTAACTCAGTGTTAGTATGTCAATAACAGACATTATTACATACATATATTTATGACAACCTCCGTGGAGCAATTGGTTAACCAGCTAGACTCTAATCTTGAGGTCCCAGGTTCGATTCCCGGTGGAGGCATAATTAAGAACTACCCTTTTCTTCTGCTTCCCATTCTGCTCATTGATTATATACTATATATGTATTAATCTATATATACGTAAGTTTCCTAAATATATGCTGACTAATACCTTATAAGTATTAAATGAACTTACCAAGGGGCTAGTTCAATTGTTGTAATAGTGTCCTTAATATTATTATAATATGTATACATTAACATCTTTTAATAAATATTATAAGTAGAGGATAGCAATCTATCACCAAATCCATGTCAATGTCATTACAGAGACAATACTTAAAACTTCAGTGATTGAAAAGAAAAAGGTGACGTTAGGAGTACCTATAACCGCCGCAGAGTGTATGAGAGGATGAAGCGAAAGTGGTCTGTCAGAACCGAGACAAATGGAGATCCGTGATCTCTGCCTACCTCTCTACAGGCAATCAGGAGTGATGTGTATGTATGTATGCATGTATGAAAAGATTTTATGACTTCAAAATTCAGTCCACCCCGTAAGGGATGAATGGACGTAATGAATATGTAGGTATGATTGGACTGGACTCTACAAATGTTACAGAAAAACATAAAAATAAGGAAAAACCTTACCGAACAAACATTATCATCCACCGCAGACGTAAGGAGATGTCGGATATGTTTTTTATGGAATCTATTCCTGTGTGATTGTAGATCCGTTTCCCTTAAGGTCTGAAAGTCACATATATCGCAAACAATTAACTTTTCATCATTATTCTGCGGTCTAGTATGCCGAAGTAATGCACTGCGTTTCTTCTCAAAAGACTCCGGTTTTATAGCTTCTAGCCTGTCGTAGCTGGAGTGAAACATTTTAAGTAATGTTTACAACACGTCTTGATCAAGTATTCATTGAAAATAACTAAAGTTTACACATGATTTTGATTAATTTTAATACAAAATCTCTTGAAGCGGTGAGACTATCAATATGAAAATATAACATAGACTAAAGACAGAGTTTTTGACAATAAACAAAAAGTAGTACATGTTCAATAGTGATTGCAATATAGGTACTAGTACAAAATAAATGTTAGCTACACTATACGTATTAATGTAATAAAACTGCTTATTGTTACTTTAATTAATGTGTTTGATTAGTCAGTAGTAACTCTCTAATTACTTTAATAATCTCTACTCTAATAATCTCGAATATTTAGAAATCAAAACATTTGCCTACTTTCCTTTAAATTAAGAATATTCACGTATATTCATTGTCTGTTGTATTACCCATGCCATCAGATATAAAGGACGTGATTGTGTATGTATGTAAGGAACTAACAACACAATATCTTTTCGATTGATTTAATTTCTTTTCGAAAGAAGTGATTAATTATTGAACATTACATTTTTGCACGCTATAATTTACAGACTTTAAATCTAAATTAACCTTTCTTCATATTTAATATGAATGGAAATGAATGCTAACAATATACTGTATTTATCTCTTTGTACAGTGTAAAACTGGTACTAAACTTGTATTGATCTGCGTTTATTTATCTCCATGACTTTGGGGTGAATGACCTTTGAAGTTAGTTCATTGTTTATTTCATTATATGTACACAATTGTTTCGTTACAACAACGAACGAAAGCTATATTCTACATTTACATATATATAACATAGCGAATGGATGTGTTAACTGTAAATAATTTCATTTTATGAAGTTACAGCCTGCTTTTAATGTTTTTATTGTCTAACTTACATTCAAATAAAGTGGTAAATCAAAATAGAAACATGTATAAGTTGTATTTCAATATGTTTTTGTGGAAATCTTAGTTTTAAACCAGTTTTGAAGTCATTATGTAAACGATGGTTAATGATTCAATATTGATGCCAACTCACACACGCGTCTTGCACAGTAGAGATCCCGCCACATAAGGTGGCAGTAGCCAAACTTGGAACTAAATTTGACGTTACCGCCATTGCGTGTTATTTTGTATGAAAGGTAAATTTAGTATTACCAGCGTTGTGTTTTTTGCCCACTCTTTGTAATTTTTATGTTTGTTAAGGGTGATTATAATAAATTGATTTCCGGAGTTTCTTGTTAGTTCTTCTCCAAGCTAGGGTCTCCGCTGATCTAACCTCGGTAAAAAATATGTAAAGACAATGCTCAGTGCCATGTTTGAAATAATAGTTTTAAGAGATTCGCGATTTATACTCATGATATAAGATATAAGGGTGTGTATAAGATTGATTGCAGCTGTGGGAAATCCTACGTCGAACACACTAAACGGTCTATTGCGGACAGAGTGAAGGAACACATAATATATGTAATATATAATAAGAAGGATAAGTCCCGTTAATTATTAATCATGTTTGAAATAGTTTAATAAACATATTTTGACTTTAATATATTAATTTGTTTTATTTGAGTTTATAGCTCTGCAACCAAAGACCGTTACAAATGAAACCTATAATGTATCGAGCCGTATGGCACAGTGAGTGCTAGTTTTGGCGTGTTTACTGGTAACACTGAATTACGCGACTGTGGCGACGCCTCCAACTGCCACCTTATGTGGCGGGATCTCTACAACGTTTTTGAGAACTAAATTAATAAATATAAATGAAAATTTTCCTCTACAGAAATTGTTGCTAGCTGAAATATTAAAATATAAAAGTTTATAATATTATATTATTTGTATTTATTTTTTGTAATAATTTATGCAATATTCTAACAAAACTACGAATAAGGTGTAATTATTGTGATTTTGAAGAAAATATAATAATTTTCGATACTTTTTGTAAACGAGTTTTAATGAGTTCCGGATTTTACAACTGAGCGTATGAAAAGAAACCTTAGAAATTAGTATGAAACACTAACATGGACTGTTTTCTTGAATATATCATGCAAATAGCTTAAAATTAATTTAATTGAATTATTTTGTATCAACTTGTTTGGCTTAAATCAAAATTGACTGCACGTAATACATGTAAATTAAATTAAATGAGAAATAATTTAATACTACAAAACTTTGATAAGTATTTAGTTATAAGCATAAAAGACATACATATTTGTTGAAAAGCATAATTTTCATAGTTTTTAAATACTTATGTGTGTAAAATAGAGAACAAATGAGTAGTTCCACACCATTTCATTAAAACTTATAAGCAAAATATGAGATTCCGGAACAAAAATGCGTGTCAGTAAAGATAAAATTGCCAGAATAAAAAATCCGTTATCTCCACTGTATATTTCGTGCAGTTGTCGCTGCCATGATTGCTCGAAATGGACGTCGAGTATCCTCCAATGAGTTTCGGCATATTTGTTTATTTACTACGCGAAATGCTGTGAAAACTTTACGAAAACCCTTAAATTATCTTCTTTAGGTTTTTGTGTGATGCCTGTCGATTAAAATTGGCGACACACGCGTTTCTAAACCTGTTTTTTCCGTGTTCAAGTGTAACTTTGCTGCCTACGGTGATATTGCTTTGTAAATCTTGAACTCATATTTTTGGTGTTATAGCCGTGTTTTAGTGTGAATTTGTAGTGTAATCGTGTTCTGTATTCACGTTTTTAGTTTTTTAGCGATATTTTATTCGTTGTTAAGTGTTTCTACAGGATTTATTGTTATATGTAAGTACGTACTTAATGGGTAGTAGGTACAAATTATTTTAAGTAATTAAACAATATGTATTAGGCTTTTACATGATTGCAATATGACATTGACGCTTCAATTATACGCTTGTGAACTTTAATTTACCACTATTACAATCGAATTCCACCTATAAACAATTTAATCACAATTTTTTTAACTATATACCTATCCTAGTATTACACATCCCATACCAATATTTTTGTTTGTTTGAACATTAAAAACACATTTTGACACGTTTAAAACATGTTTTCGACCCATGGATTAATTTAGAAAGTTCTGGTATCACTATTTTCCTTTGAAAAAGCATAATTTGCACATATATTGAGATATTAATGAAATAAAATGTGACTGAGCTATTATCAGTTCTTTCTAAGTATTGTAGAGTTGATGCTAACATCGCATTGCCTTATGAATCTGTACTTGAAAAGGCATTAATCCATTCCACCCATTATGGGATATCACATCATTAATAACACATAATTTACTAATCAATTCTAAAACACAGAAAGAAATGATGATAGATTGTGTGGATGTTAAATAGAGTTAATATTGAAGTTTTTTTAGAAAATAAGTATGACATGTGCCTTTATATTACATAGCTTAAATATTGAAAAAAGGTGACGTTAGGAGTACCTATAACCGCTGAGAGTGTATGAGAGGATGTATGAATGTCAATGAAGCGAAAGTGGTCTGTCAGGGTTGGGACAAATGGGGATCCGTGATCTCTGACTACCCCTCTACACGGAATCAGGCGTGATGTGTATGTATGTACATAGCTTAATTTATTATGTATTACAATGTGACTATTCATAAAAAAATATGTTCTGTATATGGTCAATTCTACTCTACTATGGAATATAATGTATTCTAACTAGCTGTCTTTCCGCCTGGCATGTATGTGAATAAGGGAGTGATGCTAATGGTATTATAATACATATGATTGAGGAGATTTTAGGTTTTAGTTTTCTTTCCCAGATGCTGATAGAACATTTAGCTTTTTTATGAGTGTGTTTGATTTGAATGACTAAAAATCTGTGCTTGAAGAACACATGTACTTTTTTAGAATATATGTATAACATACTTAGATGATGCAATGGTTAACCACCTGAACGCTAATCATGAGGTCCTAGATTTGAATCCCTGTAGAGGCAGAGTTAAGAACTATGCTGTTCTTGTCTAATTTCTAGTCTGGTTGTAGATACCAACCTATACCATATACCTCTTCATACACAAATTATATGTATGTATAACTTATAAATTATAACTTATATCTATTCATTCCAGTTGCATAGCATATGATGGCCCTATGCGAAAGCCAGTTGGATTCGTCAGTGCCGCAAGTCAAGATGGAGAATTCGGACGAAGACAAGAAGACGCCAGAGTCCAGCAACGGTACCCTGTTCGGAATGGAACCAGGTAAAGTATATTTACTTATAAACATACACTTTGATTGTCATGTCTTATTGGGCTGGCAACTACATAAATCCAAAAGGAATTAAACATACATACACATGACGCCTGATTCCCTGTAGAGGGGTAGGCAGAGATCAGGGATCCCCATTTGTCCCGATCCTGACCAACCTCTTTCGCTTAATATATGAAACATATCATTCATATGTACATGATAATATTTTGAGAGAGTTGTTGATTAACTATATATCCATTATAATTATATAGAAAGAACTCCGTTGATACAGTGAAAAGGTGCTGCCTCAGTATATAATAGCGTTTAATACAGTCTAGTGTCTAATTAGTTATAACAATAGTAGCGCTTTGGGTAACTGTAAGCTTCTATTGTAATTATGTAAATAAATAAATAATGTCGCTAGGCTACATCACTGGTGCTCCGGCAGCACCCGATTCAGAAACTGTCACAAGCTGCATAACTAACTATAATAAATAACAACCATACACAAAATAATTTATTTATAATGTACAATGTGACAAATACAGAAAAAATACTCATTCATAAATTTGATACATTATAATTCATAATCATACTTTGGGGAACATAAACAAGAACATTACTTATAGATATAGTTATATTATTATTACGTAAATATACTTTGACTCTTAACACCAAATCTTAACAATGTTATTTTACAGTAACATCATTCCCATATTATAGTGTTCTTTTCACAAAAATTTGGTCATTGAGAGGCATGTTAGGAGTGACATTGAATGATAGAATTAAAAATAGTGTGATAAGGGAAGGTTGCGGTTTGAAAGAAGATGTAGTGACTAAGATTGAAAAGAGCATGCTTCGATGGTTTGGACATGTATAGCAGACTGACAAAAGGAATATATTTGAGTGAAGTGAAAGGGCAGTTATGTAGGGGCCAGCCCAATAAGACTTATAACAGTCAGATAGACGCTATATTGAAAAAGGGTGACGTTAGGAGTACCTATAACCGCTGAACATGTATGAGTGTCAATGAAGCGAAAGTGGTCTGTCAGTGGGATAGATGGGGATCCGTGTCTGCCTACTTACAGGGAATCAGGCATGCTGTGTATGTATGTTCTTTACACTTATAATAATAATAATATTTGGACATTATTACACCAATTGAACTAGCCCCGTGGTAAGTACATTTAAGACTTGTGTTAAGGGTACTAGTCAACGTATATTTAAGAAATGAACTTATGTATAATGCCTTTTATTCCAGTACCGACAAGTCTTCCTCTAAGCGTGGACTATCGTTCGCCTGTCTCTCACTTCATTCCGCCAGCCGTTGAGATGTTCAGCAAGATTGCCAAGACAGAAGCAGTGGTCGCTGAAATGGATAATGTTGATGGTAAGTTGTTAATTTACTAGCGACCCGCTCCGGTAAAACTGCAGTATTATGAATAAAACAGGACCTAATATGTTTTTAGTCAAATTATTTAGTATTTAGAGAACCCATTATTGTATATTTTGATTTCAGATCTTACTCCGTGACGAAATAAACGAAAAAATACAAAACCCTGTTTGCGCCATTTTTCTGATTTTTTATCAACTTTATGCGTTTATATTTACGTAATTATTGATATTTAACTCTTGAAACTACTTCAGTCATCAATTTCAGTCTTTCATTATGCTACCTTGAAAGTATGATAGGTGTCAGTAAGCTCTAAATAGGTTTAAACTGAAAAATGAAAACATTCGTTTCGCTCATTTCCGCGAACAATACCCTTAACATGAATATATGTATGTAACTACTAGCGACCCGCTCCGGCTTCGCACGGGTATAAAATATATAGCCTACTCCACTATTTAATGGATGTTATTATACATAGAAAGAAACCTTCCTCTTGAATCACTCTATCTATTAAAAAAAATCGCATCAAAATCCGTTGCGTAGTTTCAAGCATACAAAGGAACATAGGGACAGAGAAAGCGACTTTGTTTTATACTATGTAGTGATTTAAGTGGCTGTAGCCCAGTGGGTAGGACCTCTGACTTCTTATGAGGGCTTAGGTTCGAATCCCGGCTCTGGCTTATACCGAGGAATGAAATTTAAATGTGTGTTTTAAGCCATGTCACCATTTACAAGCACTGACTATTACCTGTTTGGGGAACAGTGGGTTTCCTCACCATGTTTTCCTTCACCGTAGTATTCGACGCATTTCGTAAATGTGTTTTTATTACGAAAATGTACATAGAAATTCATTAAACTTCATTTTGCATTGATACATGCTCAAGCGGGATTTAAACCCGGTATCCACTCATACAGAGCCAAGCCCCAAACAACTGGGCTACGTCAAAATGACACCAGCCTTTATAAACTATAATAATAATATTGTAGGACGCTATTTCACCAATTGAACTAGCCCCTTGTTCATTTAAGACTTAAGTGTTAAGGGTTATTAGTCAACGTATATTTAAGAAATGTATTCATATATAGTATATACAATCAACGACCAGAATGGAAAGCAGAAGAAAAGCGTAGTTCTTAACTCTGCTTCCGGGAATCGGGACCTCACGATTAGCGTTCAGCTGCTTAACTAACCTTGACACGGAGGTCGTCACATATAATATTGGTATTCTGTAGCCTGGGTAAGACCTCTGACTTTATTAGAGGTCCTAGGTTCGAATCCCGGTTCTGGCATGTACAGTCTATGCTAAAAGTGCAGTTCCAGTAACTTTTTACAAGGTTTAAGTTTATAAGAACAAAAGACAATATTTGACATTTTAAAAGTGGCGCCACTATGCATTGTCATGGCCACTATACGTTCGCGTGCTTCGAAATGAAAGATATTGTCTTTTGTTCTTATAAACGTAAACCTTATAAAAAGGTACTGGGACTGCACTTCTAGCGTTGACTGTACCAATGAATGTAATTTGAATATGTGTTATTCATTTACTTAATCTATTCCATCTCCACAGACCCTCAACCAGATGGGGCCCAGACCCCGCTAAAGCGTAAGCGGGGTAGGCCCCGTGTAGACAAGAGTAGTCCGGAATACCTAGCCAAGTCCATGGCCCGGAAACAGGTCAGAGATATGGGTGAGTACCATACATATACATTCACGTTTTTAATCGCTACCATACATATACAGTTGGAGCAAAAAAGTCCAAGAGTGGAGACCGCGTCTCAGTAAACGTAGTGTGGGGCGCCGCCCGGCAAGGTGGGAAGACGACCTGCGCAGGTTGGCCGGCATCGAATGGATGCGAACGGCCACTGACAGGGAGAAGTGGCGACATTTGGGGGAGGCCTATGTCCAACAGTGGATTGATACAGGCTGATGATGATGATACATATACATTCATGGCTTCAAACGCTTTTGGGGTGGAACCTTAGAGATGATAGTATCTCCAAGGTTTACCACAATTTATATCTTCGTCTCTCTTTTGTAGTTTAAGTTATACTATTGTTTAAGTGACTATTATTATATTATTATTACTATTTATTATATAGGTGACATCTGGGTCAACGATGTTGTATATACAATTATTTAGTTTACTAAGTTTATATGTAATCTCTGGTATATATGTTTGTAGACCAAAATAAAATAAAATAAAGGTCACTTTTAAGTATGGATATATTGATATATTTTTGTAATATTGTAACATAATATACGCTTCGCGACTTGTGTATGTACACTTCCTATTTTATTGTGTGTGTAGTCAGGCTTGAGTGCCCATCTCTGAAATTTGGAGGCATTTTAGGTCGGTGCGATTTGAGTGGCTTAAACCCAGGATGTAGTATCGTATTGCCGCTAATATCGAATAGCCCGTAATGTTATAATGGTGTGATAAGGGAAGGTTGCAGTTTGAAAGAAGATGTAGTGATTAAGATTGAAAAGGACATGCTTCAGTTTGGACATATGCGGATGAATGATAGCAGATTGACAAAAGGAATATATATGAGTGAAATATGACAGTCAGATAGACGCTACATTTAAAAAGGGTGACGTTAGGAGTACCTATAACCACCCAGTGTGTTCGAGGTGTATGAATGTCAATGAAGCGAAAGTGATCTGTCAGGGACAGATGGGGATCCGTGATCTCTACCTAGTCAGTGCCTGTACAGGGAATCAAGCGTGATGTGTATGTATGTATGTATGTATGTAACCATGGTATATAATATCCTGAATATGATCATACCCGTTTCCTTGCAGCGTCCTGTCTAAACAGTTCCTCTGAATCGGGCGAAAAGCGCAAGAGGGGAAGGCCCAGGATCGACAAGACCAGCCCCGAGTACCTCGCCAGGAGACGAGCTAAGGAGCTGGGTAAGTGCACATGTACACACACATAGGTGCTTAGAGGTATAACTAGCAACATTTTCATATTCAACAAACTTTTCCGCGTAATACCTAATACAAGAATAAGGAAGCGTAAAGGTCAGTGTTTGTTTGCACCCCCTTGTCGGACAAACCTGGGTAGATGCGCTCCGCTCACGATGGGGATCCGCCTCCTCAATGAGTTAGATAGCCAGTTAGACATATTCGCCTGCTCGAGACCGCAGTTTGACCGTATAGCTAGTCTGTACTTTTGTTATGGCCCGCGTGTGGCTGACTACTGACATCATTGGCATGTTTTTTTTCTATTAATTTGACCTGTTTATTTATTAATGTAATTGTATTTTAGCTACCAAATGTTTATTTAGATTTACAAATGCAATTTGTTCAACTAACGATTTCCTTTGTCGCATTAGGGTTCTGCCCTGTAAAGATATTGTGAAAAATTTACTAATAAATAAACATCAATCAATCAGCCTATGTCAGTCCACTGCTGGACGTAGGCCTCCCCAAGGGTACAAAACACGATCACTAGTGGCCCTCAGCCAGCCACTACCAGCGACCTTTTACAGGTCATCGGTCCATCTAGCAGGGGGGCGTCCTACACTACGTTTACCGAAACGCGGTTGCCATTCGAAGACCGCTTTGCTTCAGCGTCGGTTCTGCGACAGACGTGACCGGCCCACTGCCACTTCAGCTTGCAACATCGATAGACAATGTCTATGACTTTGGTTCTTTGCTGGATAATCTCGTTCCGGACTCTGTCCCTTAACGAGATACCCAGCATCGAACGCTCCATTGCTCGATGCCGGGAAGAACGGCAGCTATAGTCTATTCGAGTTCAGTAAATAGTGACGTCATGATTTACAAAAGTAAACTGACCAATAAGACTTTAGATAATGAGAAAACAAGTCTCTTCGACCAATGGCGGACAACCGTTGTCACGTCTCATTGGTCGAATCGTGGGGACATGATGACGTCACTATTTTCTTAATGCGAATATACTATAGTTAGCATTCTTTTTACGTCCCAGTTAACAAAACTAATTTGTTCATACTCTTACAGAGGCCTTAGAGAAGCATGCCAAACGACAGAACAAACGGAGAACTACCGGAGGTAAGAATTGTATTAAATATAACATATATTAAGTTCATGATTAATAACTAACGGGACTTATCGCGTAAGTTTTTATATAATAAAGTTACCTTTATTAACTCGACGTTTCGGCTACGTTGCAGCAGCCATGGTCACGGGCAGACTCAATAAAAAATAATCGTAATTAATAAAGGTGACTTTATTATATAAAAACTTACGCGATAAGTCCCGTTAGTTATTAATCATGAGTATAAATCGCGAATCTCTTAAAACTATATATTAAGTTATTAACACTCGCGTTTTATACCCATTTTATTTACTATGTGACACCGGGTCGTATCACGATAAATTAATAAAGATATAAGTACCAAAACAATAATTCCAAATAATAATCGTGAGGCTTCGGGTTCGATTCCCGGTGGAGGCAGAGTTGAGAACTACGCTTCTCTTCTGCTTTCCAGCCTGGTTGATTTATATATGCTATATATGTATTTATCTATAAGTATATATTTGTTAAACATACGTCGACTAGTAGTACCCTTAACACATGATTAATAGCAAACGGGACTTATCGCGTATGTTTTTAAATAATAAAGTTACCTTTATTAACCCGACGTTTCCGTCCCGTTTGCTATTAATCATGAGTATAAATCGCGATTCTCTTAAAACTGTACCCTTAACACGTCTCAAATGAACTTACCAAGGGGCTAGTTCAATTGGTGTAAGTCCTACAATGTTATTATTATATGCACAGTTAAAATCTCGGCGCCCCAGAACGAAAGGCGTATAATTAAAAAGAAGCTAGTTAGAAAAACTACAAAGAGATTGAAGAGTCTAAAAGATCGTAAAGGTAATAAAGGGACGGTTAGGTTCGGTGTAAGAAGCGACTTAGGGTGTAATACCACGAACCAAATATAAAGAGGACCCGGCGTAAGGAGCGGTCCCCGTTACGCGGTGCGGAGTCCAAATGGCGTGTTTCAATTGGTGCGGAGTCTAAAAATGTGTAGTAGAAAGAAGATACCTAATTTGATTGGCCGATGCCGTGTTTTGATTGGACTCCGCACCAATTAAAACACGCCATTTGGCCTCAGCACCGCGTAACGGGGACCGCTCCTTACGCCGGGTCCTCTTTATATTTAGTTCGTGGGTTAATTGTATCATTCAATGTTTCTGACATTCTAAATAACAATTTTTCAATAGTAATGAAACCTTATAGGTAATGAATTAGCAATATTATCCCGTAATACTATCACAACACTAATAGTTATGCTAAAAGTGACTTAGGAGATATTATAGATATACATACATACATATCACACCTTTACCCTACACAGAAGTAGGCAGAGATCACGGATCCCCATCTGTTCTACTGACATACCACGTTGGCTTCACTGACACTCATACACCTGTAACACTTGGCGGTTATAGGTACTTCCAACGTCACCTTTTTTCAATATGGCGTCTATTTGACTCTATATGCGGATGAATGATAGTAGATTGACAAAAGGTTATATGTAGATGAAGTGGAAGGGCGGTTACGTTGGGGTCTTAATAAGATATATGACAGTCAGTTGGACGCTATATTGCAAAAGGATGACGTTATAAGTACCTATAACCGCCGAGTGTTACAGGTGTATGAGTGAACAGAAACATGTCAGTAGAACAGATGGGGATCCGTGATCTCTGCCTACTTCTGTGTAGGGTAAAGGTGTGATATGTATGTATGTATATCTATAATATCTCCTAAGTCACTTTTAGCATATCTATTAGGGTTGTGATGGTATTATAGAATAATATTGCTAATTAATACCTATAAGGTTTCATTACTATTGAAAAAATATTATTTAGAATGTTAAAAATATTGAATGATAGAATTAAAAATATTGTGATAAGGGAAGATTGCGGTTTGAAAGATGATGTAGTGACTAAGATTGAAAAGGGCATGCTTCAGTTTGGACATATGCGGATGAATGATAGTAGATTGACAAAAGGAATATATATGAGTGAAGTGGAAGGGCGGTTATGTAGGGGACTGAATAAAACACGATACTCAAATAAATAATATACAGCGGCTGTAGCCCAGTGGGTAAGAACTCGGACTTCGTATGAGAAAGGTCCTAGGTTCGAATCCCGACTCTGGCATGTACCAATGAATGAAATTTAAATGTGTGTTTTTCATTTACGTACATTATTTACAGTCGCTAACGGTGAGGGAAAACATCGTGAGGAAACCTGCCTATCCCTCAGGATAGGTAATAGTCAGTGTCTATATACGGCGATACGGTTCACTACCTATCACGTTGGGTGCTGTCTATCTAGTGATACGCGGGCTACGAATGACCCATACCTAACAAAATTTCGGAGATGGGCATTCAAACCTCTGACTACCCCGCCATAATAAAAAAGGGAGTGTGTATACACAAGTCGTGAAGCGTATGTTTTATTTATGTTTTAATATATTAAGAAATGGATGGATGAAAGGAGGGTTACGAAAGGAATCTATAAAGCCAAAGTAGAAGGTAGAGTTGGACGGGGTAGGCGTAGAACTTATACAGATCAAATTGGAGACATTCTCAAGGCGGGTGTAGCGTGAAGAACAGAAGAGCATGTAAGAAGGTTAATGGGTGTGAGTGAAGCAAGAGATTTGTCATTTCAAGGTGATGATCGATAGTCTCTGCCTATCCCGTAAGGGACGTAGAGGTGTGAATATATGTATGTGTTATTGTGAAGCTCTTACACCACTGAAACCGTCCTAAATATTAATTCTACTGGCATGGTAGAAAATAAAGTGATTATGGTAGATTTAAATTGGCTTCAAATTTAAATATGGCAATTTATTCGGTAGAAATTTTGTCCAAAAGCATGGTATAGTTAGTGTTTTTGATTATATTTAAATACTTTTAAGGATATTTTGTTGATGTTTTTTACGCTTTGGTCAGTATTGTGTTGTGAAATCTTTAAATATAGGTATATTAAAATGAATTATATACATACATATATAAACATATGTTCTTTCGTGTGTGTATGAGAAGATGTATGAGTGTGCATGAAGCGAAAGTGGCCTGTCAGTGGGACAGATGGGGATCCGTGATCTCTGTCTACCCCTCTACAGGGAAGCAGGCGTGATGTGTATGTATGTATGTATATGTTCTTCAATCCCTTTCGGGGTGGACAAAAATATGATAATTGTTAACTAAGGTATTACTATTGATGTCGCAATGTCATTTATATTGGAATATTGGTGTCAGGTTGCTAGCCTATCGCCCAATAGATTCCATACACCTCTAGTCCCTTAGTCGCCTCCTATGACATGTCGGGAAGAACGGCAGCTAGTTAGCATTCTTTTTACGTCCCAGACTAGCAAGGGATAAAGTTTTATTTTAGAATATAGCATGGTAGATTTTGTAATGTGATTTTATACTATTTAGGTAGGTATGGGTTATTTATGGTAGATTTTTTTCTTAAGCATGGTATCATTTTGATGTGTATCTTTGGTAGATTATGCAGTATAGTATAAGATGTTATTTTAAATATGATTGTGACTGTCACCCCTTTTGGGATGGACAGAAGTTAAAAATGATTTAAGAGATAGTCACTTTACGTAATATATATGTGAAATATTTATTACACCGTGAGGAAACCTACCTGTTCCCCGAACAGGTAATAGTTTGTGCTTGTGAATGGCAACATGGCTTACCACCTGTCACATTGAGTACTGATTAGTCAACACGTGGGTTCAATGGTCATAGAATTACCATCTTCGCTATTACCACGACCATTAACCCTTGCGGAGTAGTCAGAGGTTCAGGTGTCCATCTCCTCAATTGCGAAGGTAGTAATTCTATGGCCATTTAACCCACGTGTTGACCAAGTACTCAATGTGTGTGTTAGTAAGCCATGTCGCCTTTTGTATTTTAATAAATTAATACTATAGTCTATTCGCGTTAAGTAAATAGTGACGTCATGATATATAGACGTTAAACTGACCAATGAGACGTTAGTAAATGAGAAAACAATTCACATCGACCAATTGCAGACGACAGTTGTCACGTCTCATTGGTCAAATCGTCAGGACATGATGACATCACTATTTTCTTAATGCGAATGTACTATAGTGACTATATAATGACTATTCGTTGTCTCCAGATTCAATGGGGTCCTCGTCCAACGAAGGGACCCCTAGACCCAAGAAAAAGTATACAAAAAGACCCGGAGCCGGTCCGGGTAGACCCCGAAAGGACCCAAGCGTGAGTATCACTACATAGTATAAAACAAAGTCACTTTCTCTGTCCCTATGTCCCTTTGTATGCTTAAATCTTTGAAACTACGCAACGGATTCTGATGCGCTTTTTTTAATAGATAGAGTGATTCAAGAGGAAGGTTTATATGTATAATAATATTCATTAAATAGTGGAGTAGGCTAGTTTATGCCCGTGCGAAGCCGGAGCGGGTCACTAGTATATACATATATTCATGTTAAGTCCCCAACGGGATAGGTAGAGACTATTTAGCCACAGAACAGGTGACGGTAATTCGACGTAGCCCAGTTGTTTGGGGCTTGGCTTTGTATCAGTGGGTACAGGGTTCAAATCCCGCTTGAGCATGTAGCAATGGAAATGAAGTTTAATGAATTTCTATGTACATTTTCCTAATAAAAGATACATTTACGTAGTGCATCGAATTAAACGGTGAGGGTAAACATCGTGATGAAACCTACCTGTTCGTCGAACAGTTAGTGCTTGTAAATGGCGACATGGCTGACCACCTGTCACATTGAGTACTGACTTTGACCAGATATGACACGTGGGTTCGAGGTGGCCATAGAATTACTACCTTCGCAATTGAAGACACCTGAACCTATTACTACCCCGCAAGGGTTAATGGTCGTGAATGCGATTGTCTAATTTTTTTGGAACGGGTGACACATCTCTCTTGCTTCACTCACACCCATTAATCTTCTTACATGCTCTTCTGTTCTTCACGCTACACCCGCCTTGAGAAGAATTTCTCCAATTTGATCTGTATAAGTATTTAGGCATTCAATCAGTCTTTTAATCCCTTTCGGGGTAGACAGAACCTCAATTACTAGATAATAACTCCCAGTTCACGTTTTAGCATTATTATTGGGGTTGTGACGTCATATGGAACATTGGTTTACTGGTTCCTAACCCATCACGCAATATAGCCCTTTAACCCCATTCCCTTAGTCACCTCCAACGACATGCCGGGAAGAACGGCAGCTAGTTAGCATTCTTTTTACGTCCCAGTTAGCACGGGACTCATATAATATACTATACAGGATGGCGCATTCAAATCGGTCAGTATGGGAAAGTCTGAAACTATAAGAGATACGAAGATTTGTTCGTAGGAACCATGTCACCGACTTTGATAAATAGAAACACTGCCTTCATACTTTATTTGAAAAAATAACTGTATCCAGTACGAGAACCGAACCCGGTTGCTTTGAAAAAATAAACTTTTCACTTTTTAAATATCGATTGTGTAGGTCTTAAGCTGTAAATGTCTCTATGAAACATGATATCGAAAATGAATTTAATGCATTGTTTTGACATACTTTTATCACATTTACATATTTACGTTTACCTCCCTGTATATTAAAACAGGTAATAGCTAGTACTTGTAAATGGCGACTTGGCTTACCACCTGTCACAATGAGTACTGACTTGGTCAACAGGTGGGTTCCAGGTGGCCATAGAATTACGACTTTCGCAATTGCGGACACCTGAACCTATGACTACCGCAAGGGTTAATGGTCGTGAATGCTGCATCAAATACTGAGACAGCACCTTTTCACTGCATCAAGTGCCTACTTCAGATGTACGACTTTTGTTGTTGTATCAAAGTGTGTATAAATAGTGTTATGTCAAAATGTGTATGTATAGCAGTCCATAAATGTTTTTCTTTCTTTCTGAATGCGGTCGTTTGTCATTTATATTAATCTTTATATCAATCAATCAATCAGCCTATGTCAGTCCACTGCTGGACGTAGGCCTCCCCAATTACACAAAACGCGATCACTCGTGGCCCTCAGCTAACCACTACCAGCGACCTTCTTGAGGTCATCGGTCCACCTGGCAGGGGGGCGTCCTACACTACGTTTGCCGAGACGTGGCCTCCACTCAAGAACCGCTTGAACATAGTCTATCGCTGTTGTAAACTGAAGTGGCAGTGGGCCGGCCACGTCTGTCGTAGAACCGACGACCGCTGGAGTAATCTTTATATACTTATCTTTTTATAGTTGCACGTAGAAAAGGTGAAAGGCAAACGGGGCAGGCCACGAAAGACAGATATTTCGTCTCCCACCGCCACGAAGAAGGCTAATCAACAGCCGCAAGGACGTAAGTTTATTTATATAGATAATTACATACATGATAATATTTCTGGCATGAACCAATGAATGTGTTTTTCATTTACGTACATAATTTACAGTCGCTAACGGTGAGGGAAAACATCGTGAGGAAACCTGCCTGTCTCTCGGGATAGGTAATATCCTATGCCTACATACGGCGATACGGTTCACTACCTATCTCGTTGGGTGCTGTCTATCTAGTGATACGCGGGCTTGGAATGACCCATACCTAACATGCTTTCGAAATTTCGGAGATGGGCATTCAAGCCTCTGACTACCCCGCCATAATAAAAAGGGAGTGTGTATACACAAGTCGTGAGGCATATGTTATGTTATGATAATAATTAGGGTGAATGATAGCAGATTGACAAAAGGAATATATGTGAGTGAAGTGGAAGGGCGGTTATGTAGGGGCCGGCCTAATAAGACATATAACAGATAGACGCTATATTGTTTTATATACTTACATACACGTCATGCCTGATTCCCTGTAGAGGGGTAGGCAGAGATCACGGATCTCCATTTGTCCCACTGACAGACCACTTTCGCTTCATTGACACCCATACATCTTTTCATACACTCTCGGCGGTTATAGGTACTCCTAACGTCACCTTTTTTCAATATGGCGTCTGTCTGACTGTTAAAACTCCTCTATAATCAGTCGCCATGTGTATGTAATATGTGTGTCATTTAGAATATTTCGTAAAATTCTAATATGATTGAAATTTCTTTGTTTTCTGATGATGTTTTAGATTATATGACGGCAATTCTATCAAACGCCTCGAAGCGTGATGTGTATGTATATAATGGTAATTAGAAATCAGTCAACTAATTATTCTTTATGAATTGTATGTAATATTATTCTTAACTCTACCTCCACCGGGAATCAAACCCGAAACTTTAACATTTTTTCTTTTTAGGGATCCGTGTCAGAAGTAATCTAATGCCAATGAATACGGAACCCATTATGTTGGACAGTGACGATGAACCAGAATTCGGTAAGTCTAGGACGTAAAAAGAATGCTAACTAGCTGCCGTTCTTCCCGGCATGTCGTAGGAGGCGACTAAGGAACTAGGGGTTAATGGAATCTATTGGGGCGATTGGCAACCTGTCACCAATGTTCCATTATGACATCGCAACCCCAATATTCATGCTAATAAGTGACCTGGGAGATATTGTATAACCTAGGAATTAATGTATATGTATATGTGTATGTTATAACTATCTTTTGACGACCTCCGTGGCGCGATCGGTTAGCCGCCTGAACGCTAATCTTAAGGTCCCGGGTTCCATTCCTGGTGGAGGCAGAGTTGAGAACTACGCTTTTCTTCTGTTTTCCAGTCTGGTTGTTAATTATGTATACTATATATGTATTTATATATACTAAGTATACATTTCTTAAATATACGTTGACTAGTACCCTTAACACAAGTCTTAAATGAACTTACCAAGGGGTCAATTGGTGTAATAGTGTCCCAAATATATTACTAGCGACACGCTCCGGCTTCGCACGGGTATAAAATATATAGCCTACTCCACTATTTAATGGATGTTATTATACATATAAACCTTCCTCTTGAATCACTTTATCTATTAAAAAAAAACCGCATGAAATCATCATGAAATCATAAAATCATCATGAATCAAAATCCGTTGCGTAGTTTCAAAGATTTAAGCATACAAAGGGACATAGGGACAGAGAAAGCGACTTTGTTTTATACTATGTAGTGATATATTTGTTAAACATATGTTGACTAGTACCCTTAACACAAGTCTTAAATAAACTTACCAAGGGGCTAGTTCAATTGGTGTAATAGAGTCCTAACTATTATTACAGTTATGTAATGTATGTATTACATAAATGTATGTAAATACAAACTATCTCCCGTTCTGCAGGGTCGCCGAGTCAAGCTTCCGATTCGTTGTCTCTAGACGAAAACCTCCGAGCTATAAGGCATATACATGAGAAGTACGCGAACCTGTCCCGAGATACCGATATGGATACTACGGGACTGGTTGCTAATGCAGGTGAGTAGTGAACGAATGAGTGAGTGAACGAAGAGTGAAGGTGACAATGGATCATAAAAACTATAAGATGAATAAAAAGTGAGCTAGAGTGAAAGTGGTTTAAAATAAACTGTATACGACACGAATATGGTGATATGATGCAAATCTCGGACGATATGGACAATACGGGAGAAGTGAACGAATGATTAGGTGAGTAGTGAACGAATGATTGAGTGAGTAAGTGAACGAATGAGTGACTTATAGTAAAGGTGGTGAATTTTCGCATCAAATATACTACGTTGAGGGAACACATAGTTAGTGCTTGTAAATAGCGACACGGCTTACCACCTGTCACGTTCAGAACTGACTTGATCAACACGTGGGTTCGAGGTGGCCATAGATATACTACCTCCGCTATTGTGGATATAGACACATGAATCTCTAGTTTCTCTACAAGGGTTATGAGGTCGTGAATTACCAATAAGGCATATACATGAGAAGTACGCTAACCTGTCCAGAGATACCGATATGGACACTACGGGACTGGTTGCTAATGCAGGTGAGTAGTGAACGAATGAGTGAACGAAAGAGTGAGTGAGTGAACTAAGAGTGAAGGTAGAAAGTGGATCAAAAAATCTCTACCATACGACTACGGTAAGAAAAAACATCGTGACTATAAAGCAGTGCTTGTAAATGGCGATGCGTCTTATCACTTATCACGTTGAGTACAGACTATCTGGTTTACCCTTGGGTTCGAGAACATAGAATTACAACCTTCACTATTACGGAGATAGACACAATCGTGAGAGTGTGTCTTTATACGATATTAGATTATAGTTAGCGAGTAATAAGCTATGAGGTATATCCATGAGAAGTACGCTAACCTGTCTCGAGATACCGATATGGACACTACGGGGCTGGTGGCTAATGCCGGTGAGTAGTGAACGAATGAGTGAGTGAATGAATGAATGAACGACAGAGTGAATGAACGAAAAGTGAAGGTAGAAAGTGGATCAAAAAATCTCTACCATACGACTACGGTGAGGAAAAACATCGTGACTATAAAGCAGTGTTTGTAAATGGTGATACCTCTTATCACGTTGAGTACAGACTATCTAGTCGACACGTGGGTTCGAGAACAAAGAATTACAACCTTCACTATTACGGAGATAGACACAATTGTAAGAGTGTGTCTTTATACGATGTTAGATTATAGTTAGCTAGTTATTAGCTATAAGGCATATACATGAGAAGTACGCTAACCTGTCCCGAGATACCGATATGGATACTACGGGACTAGTGGCTAATGCTGGTGAGTAGTGAACGAATGAGTGAGCGAGCGAAAGAGTGAAGGAGGGATAATTAAAGTAAATTTTATACGATGTGACTATGGTGATACGATACAAACCTCGAACTATATGGACAATACGCGAGTAGTGAACGAATGAGTGAATGAAAAGTGAGCAAGAGTGAAGGTGGTTTAAAAGAAATTTTATACGACGCGACTTCGCTAAAGGAAAACATCGTGAGGATTGTCAGTGTTTGTAAATAGCGACACGGCTTACCACCTATCACGTTGAGTACTGACTTGATCAACACGTGGGTTCGAGAACATAAAATTACAACCTTCACTATTACGGAGATAGACACAATCGTAAGTGTGTCTTTATACGATATTAGATTATAGTTAGCTAGTAATTAGCTATAAGGCATATTCATGAGAAATACGCTAACCTGTCCCGAGATACCGATATGGATACTACGGGACTGGTTGCTAATGCCGGTGAGTAGTGAACGAGTGAGTGAGTGAGTGAAGAGTGAAGGTAGACAATGGATCATAAAAACTATGAGAGGAATGAAAAATGAGCTAGAGTGAGTGTTCTATGAGCACCTCGAACCCACGTGTTAACCAGATAGTCAGTACTCAATGTGACAGGTGGTCAGCCATGTCGCCATTTACAAACACTAACTATTACCTGTTCGGGGAACAGGTAGGTTATTCTCACGATGTTTTTATTATGATGATTTTATTCTATGATGATTGATAACAAGTATGATAATTTGAATAGAAAATGTACTGAATAGGAGTACCTGTAACCGCCGAGTGTGTATGAAACTATATATTAACTTTCAGATCGTCTGGATAAACAAGATAAAATAGAGAAATTGGAAGACAGTTCCAATTCGGACAGCGATAGTAGCAGTTCGGGGTCAGGTAAGTCAAATATATGCCTTTCTTATCGACAAATTTATATACGTACTAGTGACCCGCTCCGGCTTCGCACGGGTATAAAATATATAGCCTACTCCACTATTTAATGGATGTTATTATACGTATAAACCTTCCTCTTGAATCACTCTATCTATTAAAAAAAACCGCATCAAAATCCGTTGCGTAGTTTCAAAGATTTAAGCATACAAAGGGACATAGGGACATAGAAAGTGACTTTGTTTTATTTATACTATGTAGTGATAAAACTAAAATCGAATACATATTTCGCTGCAACAATACTATTCTGTCTCAAATGTTAGGTAAGCAGTGAACGCTTTTTCATGTTTTTTCTAATGATGAATGTATGTATGCTTTATTTATATAGTCAGTGCTTGTAAATGGCGACATGGCTTACCACCTGTCACATTGAGTACTGTCTTGGTCAACATGTGGGTTCGGGTAGCCATTGAATTACTACCTTCGCGATTGCGAAGATGGAAATCTGAACCTCTGACTACCCCGCAAGGATTAATGGTTATGAACGCGTTTATCGTTTGTCTCCTATTTCTATTCAGCATTTATTTACCACAAATATTAAACAAATAAACATTTACAATTAAAATTCACAAACTAGAGGGTATAGCATGTACAGTCAACGCTAAAAGTGCAGTCCCAGTAACTTTTTATAAGGTTTTCGTTTATAAGAACAAAAAGACAATATTTTACATTTCGAAGCACGCGAACGTATAGTGGCCATGACAATGCATAGTGGCGCCAGTTTTAAAATGTCACATATTGTCTTTTGTTCTTATAAACGTAAACCTTACAAAAAGTTACTGGGACTGCATTTTTAGCGTTGACTGTGCATATTCTTATCGCAGCAATAGGGTTCCAACTCAACCGGACATGTTGCGTTTGATATACCCAACGCTGATATTATGTCAGAACCCTAGAGGGTATCACAACTAAGATTTTAAAAACATAAACATACATACGCTTCACGACTTGTGTATACACACTCCCTTTTTTATTATGGCGAGGTAGTCAGAGGCTTGAATGCCCATCTCCGAAATTTCGAAGGCAAGTTAGGTATGGGTCATTCGAAGCCCGCGTATCATTAGATAGACTATTACTATGGTGTAATAATGTCCAAATATTATCATTACAATATTTCATATCATGTCCAATATGTTCCGTTCACGCTGATATTATGTCAGAACCCTAGAGGGTACCATAACTTTTATTTAGATGTTTATTTTTATTTATTTAGTTTTTTTCACAATTTTTCACAATATCTTTACACGGCTGAACGCTAATGTGACAAAGGAAATCGTTAGTTGAACAAATTGCATTTGTAAATGTAAATAAACATTTGGTAGCTAAAATACAATGACATTAATAAATACACAGGTCAAATTAATAGAAAACTAAGATTTTACATCTACAAATACCTGTATCTACGTCTCAGGCTCCTCAAGTTCCTCCTCATCATCATCGTCATCGAGTGGCAGCAGCTCCTCAGACAGCAGTGACAGTGAGAGCTCGGAGGATGAGCAGAGACCCAAAAGCAATGGGCCTGCGCCACCCATAGTGCTGGGTAAGTGGTGGCAACCTGACAACCATACACATCACGCCTGATTCCCTATTTGTCCCGATCCTGACAGACCACTTTCGCTTCATTGATATTCATACATCCTCTCATACACTCTTGGCGGTTATACTCGTAGGTACACGTAACGTCACCTTTTTTCAATATAGACACCTTACAGACTGAAACATTGAATAATATACATACATAGATTCACGCCTCGAATGTACCAATGGAAATGAAGTTTAATGAATTTCTATGTACATTTTCGTAATTAAAATACATTTACGAAATGCGTCGAATACTACGGTGAGGGAAAAACATCGTGAGGAAACCTACCTGTTCCCAGAACAGGTAATAAATAGTTAGTGCTTGTAAATGGTGACATGGCTTACCACCTGTCACGTTGAATACTATATGATAAACACGTGGGTTAGAAATGGCCATAGAATTACTACCTTCGCAATTGCGGAGATGGACACCTGAACCTTTTACTACCCCGCAAGGGTTAAAGGTCGTGAACGCGTACGTACGTACATAGATATACTATGTATGAATGTATAGATAGATTCACGCCTCGACGTCCCCAAGGGAACAGGCAGAGATTATTAGGCCATCTGGAACGGGTGATAAATCTCTAGTCTCACACACACATGAACCTTCTCATACATGCTCTTGTTCTTCACGCCCGTTACCCTGTGAAGGGGTAAGCAGAGATCATGGATTCCCATTTGTCCCGTTCCTGACAGTCATACACCGTTATACAATTATACACCTCATGTACACTCGGCGGTTAGGTACTTCTGACGTCACCCTTTTTCAATATGGCGTCGATCCGACTGTCATATGTCTACGTAACCGCCCTTCTACTTCACCCACATATATTCTTTTTGTCAGTCTACTATCATTCATCCGCATAACGTGTCCAAACAATATAAAATAAGCTTATATTTGTTAAACATACGTTGACTAGTACCCTGAACACAATTCTTAAACAATTAGTGTACCCATGGACTAATGAATAAGAGGAGTGGGCCTTACGCAATATTTGTATGGAAACTAGCTTGGCATTACGCGAGGTGAAACGGGGTACGCGGGATGGAGGCGAGATGTTACAACCAATCAAAACACGGCATTGGCCAATCAAATCAGGTATCTTCTTTCTAGTACACATTTTTAGACTCCGCACCAATGAAAACACGCCATTTGGACTCCGCACCGCGTAACGGGGACCGCTCCTTACGCCGGGTCCTCTTTATATTTGGTTCGTGATCTGTAACAGTGTTCTAAATGCCGTTATATCATTTTTCTTACAGATGATGATGAAGAAAATGGTGATGCAGGACACAACAAGAAGAATGGCAGTGACGATGGGTAAGGCTCCATATTTATAACATCATGACTGTAAATATTGGGTATAGGCAGGAGTTTGAATGATCTCTATGTTATCTTTATGAGTATCTAAAAAATCTTCAGCGTATTTATTAGTTTCTATTACCATTTTAGATAATATCTCATCAGTCAAGAACAGTTGATAGAAATCTTTAGGTGTTTTTATATCGGATGAGATATTTAATTTACTTGATTCCTGATATTCCTGAAAATCTGGCTTTGAATCTGTTATATCGACCCATGTTCTCTAACTATTAGGTGTAGGCAGTACTTTGAGTGATCTCTGTGAATTTTGCAATGGTCTAATGTAACTTGAATTTCTATTGTAAGAGGTAAAAACAATGCTAACTAGCTGCCGTTCTTCCCGGTATGTAGTAGCCGATTAAGGGTTTAGGGGTTATTGGAATTTATTCAACGATGATCTACTAACGTTACAACCTTAATATTCATGCTAAAAAGTGACTTAGAAGATAGTATCGTATGTCTAAGGTGATGTTACCCACCAAAAGGTATTAAAGGATGTGAATTTCAAAGTCAAAGTCAAATGTTTTTATTCAACATAAGTACAAGTACAGTACATTCATTGAAAGTCAAAACATTTGCCTGACACTGGTTGTCTCTTAGCATTGAAATTCTACCGTTGGTTCGGAAGCCCTGGCTCGGAGAAGAACCAACAAGAAACTCCGGAAATTTATGTGTAAACAGTGACTAGCGACTTATTATTAGGTGTCCTAGGTTCCCTCCACTTACCTCTATGTAAAATACTTACTTAGATGTTCAAAAAGGACATACGAGTATAAACCTTAATATATGTATGTAAAAAAGCTAATGTATGCATGCTAAAACGGCGATATTATTACGACTCCGAGATTCTTGAAAGTGACTTTAGAAGTACCTATAACCGCCGAGTGTGTATTAAGATGTGTATGAGTGTCAGGATCGGGACAGATGAAGATCCGAGATCGCTACCCTTCTAATCGTCCTTGATATGTATGTGTACATACATACACATTACGCCTGATTCCCTGTAGAAGGGTCGGCAAAGATCACGGATCCCTATTTTTCCCACTGACAGACCACTTTCGCTTCATTGACATTCATACATCTTCTCATACATACTCGGCGGTTATAGGTACTCCTAACGTATGTATGTATATAATAATAGTACACTTCCGGACACATCTATTGGCCCACCTTAGAGTTTAGGTTTTGATTGTTTGATATCAACAAACAGGCTCCAAATTGTCTTTTGTTTCTTTAAATTCTGTGTTCGAAATTCAAAAAAAGACTATTGAATGACATTGTGAATATGCCAGGTTAAAACTGCATAAAACTTTTAACTCGACCTAATAAAAAAATTTAGCTAGGACCAAACGAAACTGAAAATGCTAGGTGGGCCAATAGATGTGTCCAGAAGTGTATATACAAACAAACAAAAACAATAACAAACACATTCACGACCATTAACCCTTGCGGGGTAGTCAGAGGTTCAGGTGTTCATCTCCGCAATTGCGAAGGTAGTAATTCTATGGACACCTCGAACCCGCGTGTTAACCAGATAGTCAGTACTCAATGTGACAGGTGGTCAGCCATGTCGCCATTTACAAGCACTAACTATTACCTGTTCGACGAACAGATAGGTTTCCTCACGATGTTTTCCCTCACCGTATAATTCGATGTATTTCGTAAATGTGTTTTTATTACGAAAATGTACATAGAAATTCATTAAACTTCATTTCCATTGGTACATGCTCAAACGGGATTTGAACCCTGTACCCACTGATACAGAGCCAAGCCCCAAACAACTGAGCTATGTCGAATTACTGTGAACAAACATATTTATTTATTTAACTCTTTATTGTACACATAACACTTAAACAATATACACTTAATGATGGAAAACTTAATTGTTATGCACAATGGGCGGCCTTATTGCTGAAGCAATTTCTTCCAGGCAACCGCAGTATGGATAGTGTCACTTGAGACGACAAAATTAGAAAGTAAAAGAGCAGACCAAGCAAGAGGGAAACAACTACAAAGTAAATAATTCTTAAAAGTCCTGTTATACTTATTAATATATACCAATATAACCAATGGAAATGCATTTTAATGAATTTCTATGTACATTTTCGTAATAAAAACACATTTACGAAATGCGTTGAATTATCCGGTGAGGGAAAACATCGTGAGGAAACCTACCTGTGCGTCGAACAGGTAATAGTTAGTGCTTGTAAATGGCGACATGGCTGACCACCTGTCACATTGAGTACTGATTGGTCAACATGTGGGTTGAGGTGTCCATAGAGTTACTACCTTCGCAATTGCGGAGATGGACACCTAAACCTCTGACTACCCCGCAAGGGTTAATGGTCGTGAATGCGTTTGTTATGTATGTATGTTATGTGAATATATGTTTGTTCCCAGCTCAAGCGACGAAGACTCCATCCGCTCGTCTCCGCCGCTACCGCCGTCTCCGCGCGAGGACGTCTCCGAGTCCGACAACGAATCGCCAGACAAGCCGATCCAGTGCCACGTGTGTCGCAAGTGGTACTCCACTATAGTCACCCTCAAGTGAGTTGGCTATTGCGTGACTGTTTGGATGGATGGATAATGATAATATTTAGGATGAATGAGCTGGTAAAAGGGGGGACATGTGGTATTATAACACCAATTGAACTAGCCCCTTGGTAAGTTCATTTAAGACGTGTGTTAAGGGTGCTAGTGTGTTTAATAAATGGTAGTCTGCTAAAATTAAGCACAGATAAAGCTGTCATAACAATTGTTCAGTACCAAAAATAACGCCATTGAACTGATATTGAGGTGCGATTGATTAGTGGATCTTTTTTGTACTTCAGACGCAGTTCGATAGTACTTCATTGGCGGGAAGTTGTTAGTGGAGTTCCAAAGAGTCACATTACTGCTACTGACGTGCTATTGTTTCACTACTGAACTAATATTGTGCCTAAAATGCATCAGTCGACTAAGGCCCCAGGCGTGATGTGTACGTGTGTATATAATGATTATTTTTATTTGTTACTATATATAGCCTACTCCACTATTTAATGGATGTTATTATACATATAGACCTTCCTCTTGAATCACTCTATGTATTAAAAAAACCGCATCAAAATCCGTTGCGTAGTTTCAAAGATTTAAGCGTACAAAGGGACAAAGAAAGCGACTTTGTTTTATGCTATGTAGTGATTAACGATGTACTACCAACCTTTCAGGATCCATCGGCGTGTCCACTTGAACCGAGGAGGCACTAGCTCGAAATCCCGCGGTCGATCCTCGGATCGGTATGAATGCGATTGCTGCAACGAGACTTTCAATAGGCGAGAGAAATTAAGGGAACATAAGTGAGTAGCCCTTGACACATTTAACACTTTTTTAATTTAATTTATAATACTACGGTGAGGGAAAACATCGTAAGGAAACCTACCTGTTCCCAGAACAGGTAATAGTTAGTGCTTGTAAATGGCGACATGGCTTACCACCTGTCACACACACACACATTGAGTACTGACTATCTGGTCAACTCGTGGGTTCGAGGTGGCCATAGAATTACTACCTTCGCAATTGCGGAGATGGACACCTGAACCTTTGACTACCCCTGAAGGGTTAATGGTCGTGAATGCGTTTTAATTTACTCACACAGTTTATTTACTTCTTAATAGAGACAAATATCAGAGATATACTTGTCCCGTTTAGGGATTACCATTACCTATGCGTCATAATTATTTACTTTTACCAATGTGACCTAAAAGTGAACTAGAAGATATTATATAGACAAAGTTCTGTCCATCCCGAACGGGATTAAAGGTCGTGAATGTATGTATTTTTTAGTAACTTTTCTATATATATAAATATATTTAACATACATACCTACATGCACCTCCCTACTGAGAGAAGAGATCACGGATCCCCATTTATCACAATCCTGACAGACCACTTTCGCTTCATTGACACTCATACACCTCTAACACTCGGCGGTTATAGGTACTTTTTACGTCACCCTTTTTCAATATGTCGTCTAGATGTCAGTCATGTGGTTCGGTCCCTACGTAACCGTCCTTCCATTTCACCCACATATATTCCTTTCGTCAATCTTCTATGCTTTATATAGTCCTAGTTAGTAGGTTGAGTATCCACCATCAACAATCTCAAACGGAAATGGGGGATAGGCTAGCAACTTCTCAGCAATGTTTAATATGAGATCACAACCACTGTATTCATGCTAATAAGTGACCTAGGAGGTACAAAATATCCGAGGTTCTCTCCACCCCGAAAGGAACTGAGGAACATAAATGCATGTACGTGACTAGATGTAATATAATATTTAATGGTGGACGTCGAACAATTGACATTCTAAATAAAATAATTAATAATGCATGTTATATGACAATTATTAATAATTATATACTTACCTAGACATATAATTTTTTAATTTACTATAATTATAATTCCATAATCAATTTAATAATATATATTACATGTTTATTGTCCCATAAATTGTCAATTAGGTGAAAAGTATTCAACATAATTTTGTTATTTTGCATGCCTGATACGGTCGAGCACACTGTACCTTAATTACCAATTTGTAACAACATTGAATACGTGTGTTTGCAAATAAAGTTTGATTTGATAATTAATACTTAGCTTTTATTCAATATTCTTTACGTAACCAGGTCCCTAGTCCATCGTGGTGCGATGACAATCAGGTGTGAGGTGTGCAGAAAATGCTTTGAGGACGAATCGGAGTTAGCGTCGCACGAACGGAGCCATACCGCCGACGAGAGAGCCGGTAAGGGGTGTTTAGTAAAGGGGGACATGGGTATATTAATGTTGGATACTATACCAATTGAACTAGCCCCGTGGTAATACAGTTAAGACTTGTGTTAAGACTAGTCAACGTGTGTTTAAAAAATATAGAGTTATTATATGTAGATAAATACATATATAGCATAATATTTTATTTCTTTATTTATTCTGCCACAAACATCGATCATTACAGGTTTAACCTAATGCAATCGAGTAAGACACTTGTTAAATTATAATTAAAAAAACTTATAACTAATTAATTATTATATATCACTCTTATAGTATAATATAAATAATCAACAACCAGACTGAAAAGCAGAAAATCGAAGTTCTTAACTGCCTCCACCAAGACTCGAATTGAGGACCTCTTGATTAGCATTCAGGTGGTTTACCGTTCGCGTTACGGTGGTCTTCTAAAAGTTATACATGTATGCACAGTCAGCGCTAAAAGTGCAGTCCCAGTAACTTTTTATAAGGTTTAAGTTTATAAGAACCAAAGACAATATTGTACATTTGAAAACTGGCGCCACTATGCATTGTCATGGCCACTATACGCTCGCGTGCTTCGAAATGTAAAATATTGTCTTTTGTTCTTGTAAACGTAAACCTTATAAAAAGTTACTGGGACTGCACTTTTAGCGTTAACCTTTTAGCCCGATGAGCATGTACCAATGGAAATAAAGTTTAATGAATTTCTATGTACATTTTCCTAATAAAAATATATTTACATCAAATTATACGGTGAGGGAAAACATCGTGAGGAAACCTACTTGTCCCCCGAACAGTTAGTGCTTGTAAATGGCGACATGGCTAACCACCGTTCGAAGTGGCCATAGAATTACTACCTTCCCAACTGCGAAGATACTACCCTTCAAGGGTTAATGGTTGTGAACGCGTTTGTCTTGCCTTGTATTTGACTTCTACCATTACTTTTATCCCTCCTATCCTTTAGGTCGTTGTTCAGACTGCGGCGCGACGTTCTCCCGCCACGACCTGTTGCGGCGCCACCGCGCAGTCGTGCACCAACAGCGACGACACGCGCACACCTGTCCCCAGTGCGGCAAGGGCTTTGGCCACGCCCACTCGCTCACCCGCCACATGCAGAACCATGCCAAGCAGCTCTATAAGTGCGTCGTGTGTAAGGTTAGTGCCACTTATGTATATGTACACCATTAGCATCATTCTATGACAGTGAGTGAGTGAGTGAGATAGAGTGAGTGAGTGATTGACTGTGCGCAGTCGTGCACCAACAGCGACGACACGCGCACACCTGTCCCCAGTGCGGCAAGGGCTTTGGCCACGCCCACTCGCTCACCCGCCACATGCAGAACCATGCCAAGCAGCTCTATAAGTGCGTCGTGTGTAAGGTTAGTGCCACTTATGTATATGTACACCATTAGCATCATTCTATGACAGTGAGTGAGTGAGTGAGATAGAGTGAGTGAGTGATTGACTGTGCGCAGTCGT
This sequence comes from Leucoptera coffeella, assembly GCA_030578115.1. Lineage (NCBI taxonomy): Eukaryota > Metazoa > Arthropoda > Insecta > Lepidoptera > Lyonetiidae > Leucoptera > Leucoptera coffeella. Next base: position 49,692 of record JAMBLF010001174.1, on the reverse strand, counting down.
GCACCAACAGCGACGACACGCGCACACCTGTCCCCAGTGCGGCTGTCCCCAGTGCCAAGGCTCTATAAGGGTCGTTTGGCCACGTATATGTACACCATTAGCATCGACAGTGAGTGAGTGAGTGAGATAGAGTGAGTGAGTGATTGACTGTGCGCAGTCGTGCCGCGACACATGCAGTGCGGCAACTTTGGCCATGCCAAGCAGCTCTATAAGTGCGTCGTGTGTAAGGTTAGTGCCACTTATGTATATGTACACCATTAGCATCATTCTATGACAGTGAGTGAGTGAGTGAGATAGAGTGAGTGAGTGATTGACTGTGCGCAGTCGTGCACCAACAGCGACGACACGCGCACACCTGTCCCCAGTGCGGCAAGGGCTTTGGCCACGCCCACTCGCTCACCCGCCACATGCAGAACCATGCCAAGCAGCTCTATAAGTGCGTCGTGTGTAAGGTTAGTGCCACTTATGTATATGTACACCATTAGCATCATTCTATGACAGTGAGTGAGTGAGTGAGATAGAGTGAGTGAGTGATTGACTGTGCGCAGTCGTGCACCAACAGCGACGACACGCGCACACCTGTCCCCAGTGCGGCAAGGGCTTTGGCCACGCCCACTCGCTCACCCGCCACATGCAGAACCATGCCAAGCAGCTCTATAAGTGCGTCGTGTGTAAGGTTAGTGCCACTTATGTATATGTACACCATTAGCATCATTCTATGACAGTGAGTGAGTGAGTGAGATAGAGTGAGTGAGTGATTGACTGTGCGCAGTCGTGCACCAACAGCGACGACACGCGCACACCTGTCCCCAGTGCGGCAAGGGCTTTGGCCACGCCCACTCGCTCACCCGCCACATGCAGAACCATGCCAAGCAGCTCTATAAGTGCGTCGTGTGTAAGGTTAGTGGCACTTATGTATATGTACACCATTAGCATCATTCTATGACAGTGAGTGAGTGAGTGAGATAGAGTGAGTGAGTGATTGACTGTGCGCAGTCGTGCACCAACAGCGACGACACGCGCACACCTGTCCCCAGTGCGGCAAGGGCTTTGGCCACGCCCACTCGCTCACCCGCCACATGCAGAACCATGCCAAGCAGCTCTATAAGTGCGTCGTGTGTAAGGTTAGTGGCACTTATGTATATGTACACCATTAGCATCATTCTATGACAGTGAGTGAGTGAGTGAGATAGAGTGAGTGAGTGATTGACTGTGCGCAGTCGTGCACCAACAGCGACGACACGCGCACACCTGTCCCCAGTGCGGCAAGGGCTTTGGCCACGCCCACTCGCTCACCCGCCACATGCAGAACCATGCCAAGCAGCTCTATAAGTGCGTCGTGTGTAAGGTTAGTGGCACTTATGTATATGTACACCATTAGCATCATTCTATGACAGTGAGTGAGTGAGTGAGATAGAGTGAGTGAGTGATTGACTGTGCGCAGTCGTGCACCAACAGCGACGACACGCGCACACCTGTCCCCAGTGCGGCAAGGGCTTTGGCCACGCCCACTCGCTCACCCGCCACATGCAGAACCATGCCAAGCAGCTCTATAAGTGCGTCGTGTGTAAGGTTAGTGGCACTTATGTATATGTACACCATTAGCATCATTCTATGACAGTGAGTGAGTGAGTGAGATAGAGTGAGTGAGTGATTGACTGTGCGCAGTCGTGCACCAACAGCGACGACACGCGCACACCTGTCCCCAGTGCGGCAAGGGCTTTGGCCACGCCCACTCGCTCACCCGCCACATGCAGAACCATGCCAAGCAGCTCTATAAGTGCGTCGTGTGTAAGGTTAGTGGCACTTATGTATATGTACACCATTAGCATCATTCTATGACAGTGAGTGAGTGAGTGAGATAGAGTGAGTGAGTGATTGACTGTGCGCAGTCGTGCACCAACAGCGACGACACGCGCACACCTGTCCCCAGTGCGGCAAGGGCTTTGGCCACGCCCACTCGCTCACCCGCCACATGCAGAACCATGCCAAGCAGCTCTATAAGTGCGTCGTGTGTAAGGTTAGTGGCACTTATGTATATGTACACCATTAGCATCATTCTATGACAGTGAGTGAGTGAGTGAGATAGAGTGAGTGAGTGATTGACTGTGCGCAGTCGTGCACCAACAGCGACGACACGCGCACACCTGTCCCCAGTGCGGCAAGGGCTTTGGCCACGCCCACTCGCTCACCCGCCACATGCAGAACCATGCCAAGCAGCTCTATAAGTGCGTCGTGTGTAAGGTTAGTGTCACTTATGTATATGTACACCATTAGCATCATTCTATGACAGTGAGTGAGTGAGTGAGATAGAGTGAGTGAGTGATTGACTGTGCGCAGTCGTGCACCAACAGCGACGACACGCGCACACCTGTCCCCAGTGCGGCAAGGGCTTTGGCCACGCCCACTCGCTCACCCGCCACATGCAGAACCATGCCAAGCAGCTCTATAAGTGCGTCGTGTGTAAGGTTAGTGTCACTTATGTATATGTACACCATTAGCATCATTCTATGACAGTGAGTGAGTGAGTGAGATAGAGTGAGTGAGTGATTGACTGTGCGCAGTCGTGCACCAACAGCGACGACACGCGCACACCTGTCCCCAGTGCGGCAAGGGCTTTGGCCACGCCCACTCGCTCACCCGCCACATGCAGAACCATGCCAAGCAGCTCTATAAGTGCGTCGTGTGTAAGGTTAGTGGCACTTATGTATATGTACACCATTAGCATCATTCTATGACAGTGAGTGAGTGAGTGAGATAGAGTGAGTGAGTGATTGACTGTGCGCAGTCGTGCACCAACAGCGACGACACGCGCACACCTGTCCCCAGTGCGGCAAGGGCTTTGGCCACGCCCACTCGCTCACCCGCCACATGCAGAACCATGCCAAGCAGCTCTATAAGTGCGTCGTGTGTAAGGTTAGTGTCACTTATGTATATGTACACCATTAGCATCATTCTATGACAGTGAGTGAGTGAGTGAGATAGAGTGAGTGAGTGATTGACTGTGCGCAGTCGTGCACCAACAGCGACGACACGCGCACACCTGTCCCCAGTGCGGCAAGGGCTTTGGCCACGCCCACTCGCTCACCCGCCACATGCAGAACCATGCCAAGCAGCTCTATAAGTGCGTCGTGTGTAAGGTTAGTGTCACTTATGTATATGTACACCATTAGCATCATTCTATGACAGTGAGTGAGTGAGTGAGATAGAGTGAGTGAGTGATTGACTGTGCGCAGTCGTGCACCAACAGCGACGACACGCGCACACCTGTCCCCAGTGCGGCAAGGGCTTTGGCCACGCCCACTCGCTCACCCGCCACATGCAGAACCATGCCAAGCAGCTCTATAAGTGCGTCGTGTGTAAGGTTAGTGTCACTTATGTATATGTACACCATTAGCATCATTCTATGACAGTGAGTGAGTGAGTGAGATAGAGTGAGTGAGTGATTGACTGTGCGCAGTCGTGCACCAACAGCGACGACACGCGCACACCTGTCCCCAGTGCGGCAAGGGCTTTGGCCACGCCCACTCGCTCACCCGCCACATGCAGAACCATGCCAAGCAGCTCTATAAGTGCGTCGTGTGTAAGGTTAGTGTCACTTATGTATATGTACACCATTAGCATCATTCTATGACAGTGAGTGAGTGAGTGAGATAGAGTGAGTGAGTGATTGACTGTGCGCAGTCGTGCACCAACAGCGACGACACGCGCACACCTGTCCCCAGTGCGGCAAGGGCTTTGGCCACGCCCACTCGCTCACCCGCCACATGCAGAACCATGCCAAGCAGCTCTATAAGTGCGTCGTGTGTAAGGTTAGTGTCACTTATGTATATGTACACCATTAGCATCATTCTATGACAGTGAGTGAGTGAGTGAGATAGAGTGAGTGAGTGATTGACTGTGCGCAGTCGTGCACCAACAGCGACGACACGCGCACACCTGTCCCCAGTGCGGCAAGGGCTTTGGCCACGCCCACTCGCTCACCCGCCACATGCAGAACCATGCCAAGCAGCTCTATAAGTGCGTCGTGTGTAAGGTTAGTGGCACTTATGTATATGTACACCATTAGCATCATTCTATGACAGTGAGTGAGTGAGTGAGATAGAGTGAGTGAGTGATTGACTGTGCGCAGTCGTGCACCAACAGCGACGACACGCGCACACCTGTCCCCAGTGCGGCAAGGGCTTTGGCCACGCCCACTCGCTCACCCGCCACATGCAGAACCATGCCAAGCAGCTCTATAAGTGCGTCGTGTGTAAGGTTAGTGGCACTTATGTATATGTACACCATTAGCATCATTCTATGACAGTGAGTGAGTGAGTGAGATAGAGTGAGTGAGTGATTGACTGTGCGCAGTCGTGCACCAACAGCGACGACACGCGCACACCTGTCCCCAGTGCGGCAAGGGCTTTGGCCACGCCCACTCGCTCACCCGCCACATGCAGAACCATGCCAAGCAGCTCTATAAGTGCGTCGTGTGTAAGGTTAGTGGCACTTATGTATATGTACACCATTAGCATCATTCTATGACAGTGAGTGAGTGAGTGAGATAGAGTGAGTGAGTGATTGACTGTGCGCAGTCGTGCACCAACAGCGACGACACGCGCACACCTGTCCCCAGTGCGGCAAGGGCTTTGGCCACGCCCACTCGCTCACCCGCCACATGCAGAACCATGCCAAGCAGCTCTATAAGTGCGTCGTGTGTAAGGTTAGTGGCACTTATGTATATGTACACCATTAGCATCATTCTATGACAGTGAGTGAGTGAGTGAGATAGAGTGAGTGAGTGATTGACTGTGCGCAGTCGTGCACCAACAGCGACGACACGCGCACACCCTGTCCCCAGTGCGGCAAGGGCTTTGGCCACGCCCACTCGCTCACCCGCCACATGCAGAACCATGCCAAGCAGCTCTATAAGTGCGTCGTGTGTAAGGTTAGTGGCACTTATGTATATGTACACCATTAGCATCATTCTATGACAGTGAGTGAGTGAGTGAGATAGAGTGAGTGAGTGATTGACTGTGCGCAGTCGTGCACCAACAGCGACGACACGCGCACACCTGTCCCCAGTGCGGCAAGGGCTTTGGCCACGCCCACTCGCTCACCCGCCACATGCAGAACCATGCCAAGCAGCTCTATAAGTGCGTCGTGTGTAAGGTTAGTGGCACTTATGTATATGTACACCATTAGCATCATTCTATGACAGTGAGTGAGTGAGTGAGATAGAGTGAGTGAGTGATTGACTGTGCGCAGTCGTGCACCAACAGCGACGACACGCGCACACCTGTCCCCAGTGCGGCAAGGGCTTTGGCCACGCCCACTCGCTCACCCGCCACATGCAGAACCATGCCAAGCAGCTCTATAAGTGCGTCGTGTGTAAGGTTAGTGTCACTTATGTATATGTACACCATTAGCATCATTCTATGACAGTGAGTGAGTGAGTGAGATAGAGTGAGTGAGTGATTGACTGTGCGCAGTCGTGCACCAACAGCGACGACACGCGCACACCTGTCCCCAGTGCGGCAAGGGCTTTGGCCACGCCCACTCGCTCACCCGCCACATGCAGAACCATGCCAAGCAGCTCTATAAGTGCGTCGTGTGTAAGGTTAGTGTCACTTATGTATATGTACACCATTAGCATCATTCTATGACAGTGAGTGAGTGAGTGAGATAGAGTGAGTGAGTGATTGACTGTGCGCAGTCGTGCACCAACAGCGACGACACGCGCACACCTGTCCCCAGTGCGGCAAGGGCTTTGGCCACGCCCACTCGCTCACCCGCCACATGCAGAACCATGCCAAGCAGCTCTATAAGTGCGTCGTGTGTAAGGTTAGTGTCACTTATGTATATGTACACCATTAGCATCATTCTATGACAGTGAGTGAGTGAGTGAGATAGAGTGAGTGAGTGATTGACTGTGCGCAGTCGTGCACCAACAGCGACGACACGCGCACACCTGTCCCCAGTGCGGCAAGGGCTTTGGCCACGCCCACTCGCTCACCCGCCACATGCAGAACCATGCCAAGCAGCTCTATAAGTGCGTCGTGTGTAAGGTTAGTGTCACTTATGTATATGTACACCATTAGCATCATTCTATGACAGTGAGTGAGTGAGTGAGATAGAGTGAGTGAGTGATTGACTGTGCGCAGTCGTGCACCAACAGCGACGACACGCGCACACCTGTCCCCAGTGCGGCAAGGGCTTTGGCCACGCCCACTCGCTCACCCGCCACATGCAGAACCATGCCAAGCAGCTCTATAAGTGCGTCGTGTGTAAGGTTAGTGTCACTTATGTATATGTACACCATTAGCATCATTCTATGACAGTGAGTGAGTGAGTGAGATAGAGTGAGTGAGTGATTGACTGTGCGCAGTCGTGCACCAACAGCGACGACACGCGCACACCTGTCCCCAGTGCGGCAAGGGCTTTGGCCACGCCCACTCGCTCACCCGCCACATGCAGAACCATGCCAAGCAGCTCTATAAGTGCGTCGTGTGTAAGGTTAGTGGCACTTATGTATATGTACACCATTAGCATCATTCTATGACAGTGAGTGAGTGAGTGAGATAGAGTGAGTGAGTGATTGACTGTGCGCAGTCGTGCACCAACAGCGACGACACGCGCACACCTGTCCCCAGTGCGGCAAGGGCTTTGGCCACGCCCACTCGCTCACCCGCCACATGCAGAACCATGCCAAGCAGCTCTATAAGTGCGTCGTGTGTAAGGTTAGTGTCACTTATGTATATGTACACCATTAGCATCATTCTATGACAGTGAGTGAGTGAGTGAGATAGAGTGAGTGAGTGATTGACTGTGCGCAGTCGTGCACCAACAGCGACGACACGCGCACACCTGTCCCCAGTGCGGCAAGGGCTTTGGCCACGCCCACTCGCTCACCCGCCACATGCAGAACCATGCCAAGCAGCTCTATAAGTGCGTCGTGTGTAAGGTTAGTGGCACTTATGTATATGTACACCATTAGCATCATTCTATGACAGTGAGTGAGTGAGTGAGATAGAGTGAGTGAGTGATTGACTGTGCGCAGTCGTGCACCAACAGCGACGACACGCGCACACCTGTCCCCAGTGCGGCAAGGGCTTTGGCCACGCCCACTCGCTCACCCGCCACATGCAGAACCATGCCAAGCAGCTCTATAAGTGCGTCGTGTGTAAGGTTAGTGTCACTTATGTATATGTACACCATTAGCATCATTCTATGACAGTGAGTGAGTGAGTGAGATAGAGTGAGTGAGTGATTGACTGTGCGCAGTCGTGCACCAACAGCGACGACACGCGCACACCTGTCCCCAGTGCGGCAAGGGCTTTGGCCACGCCCACTCGCTCACCCGCCACATGCAGAACCATGCCAAGCAGCTCTATAAGTGCGTCGTGTGTAAGGTTAGTGTCACTTATGTATATGTACACCATTAGCATCATTCTATGACAGTGAGTGAGTGAGTGAGATAGAGTGAGTGAGTGATTGACTGTGCGCAGTCGTGCACCAACAGCGACGACACGCGCACACCTGTCCCCAGTGCGGCAAGGGCTTTGGCCACGCCCACTCGCTCACCCGCCACATGCAGAACCATGCCAAGCAGCTCTATAAGTGCGTCGTGTGTAAGGTTAGTGTCACTTATGTATATGTACACCATTAGCATCATTCTATGACAGTGAGTGAGTGAGTGAGATAGAGTGAGTGAGTGATTGACTGTGCGCAGTCGTGCACCAACAGCGACGACACGCGCACACCTGTCCCCAGTGCGGCAAGGGCTTTGGCCACGCCCACTCGCTCACCCGCCACATGCAGAACCATGCCAAGCAGCTCTATAAGTGCGTCGTGTGTAAGGTTAGTGTCACTTATGTATATGTACACCATTAGCATCATTCTATGACAGTGAGTGAGTGAGTGAGATAGAGTGAGTGAGTGATTGACTGTGCGCAGTCGTGCACCAACAGCGACGACACGCGCACACCTGTCCCCAGTGCGGCAAGGGCTTTGGCCACGCCCACTCGCTCACCCGCCACATGCAGAACCATGCCAAGCAGCTCTATAAGTGCGTCGTGTGTAAGGTTAGTGTCACTTATGTATATGTACACCATTAGCATCATTCTATGACAGTGAGTGAGTGAGTGAGATAGAGTGAGTGAGTGATTGACTGTGCGCAGTCGTGCACCAACAGCGACGACACGCGCACACCTGTCCCCAGTGCGGCAAGGGCTTTGGCCACGCCCACTCGCTCACCCGCCACATGCAGAACCATGCCAAGCAGCTCTATAAGTGCGTCGTGTGTAAGGTTAGTGTCACTTATGTATATGTACACCATTAGCATCATTCTATGACAGTGAGTGAGTGAGTGAGATAGAGTGAGTGAGTGATTGACTGTGCGCAGTCGTGCACCAACAGCGACGACACGCGCACACCTGTCCCCAGTGCGGCAAGGGCTTTGGCCACGCCCACTCGCTCACCCGCCACATGCAGAACCATGCCAAGCAGCTCTATAAGTGCGTCGTGTGTAAGGTTAGTGTCACTTATGTATATGTACACCATTAGCATCATTCTATGACAGTGAGTGAGTGAGTGAGATAGAGTGAGTGAGTGATTGACTGTGCGCAGTCGTGCACCAACAGCGACGACACGCGCACACCTGTCCCCAGTGCGGCAAGGGCTTTGGCCACGCCCACTCGCTCACCCGCCACATGCAGAACCATGCCAAGCAGCTCTATAAGTGCGTCGTGTGTAAGGTTAGTGTCACTTATGTATATGTACACCATTAGCATCATTCTATGACAGTGAGTGAGTGAGTGAGATAGAGTGAGTGAGTGATTGACTGTGCGCAGTCGTGCACCAACAGCGACGACACGCGCACACCTGTCCCCAGTGCGGCAAGGGCTTTGGCCACGCCCACTCGCTCACCCGCCACATGCAGAACCATGCCAAGCAGCTCTATAAGTGCGTCGTGTGTAAGGTTAGTGTCACTTATGTATATGTACACCATTAGCATCATTCTATGACAGTGAGTGAGTGAGTGAGATAGAGTGAGTGAGTGATTGACTGTGCGCAGTCGTGCACCAACAGCGACGACACGCGCACACCTGTCCCCAGTGCGGCAAGGGCTTTGGCCACGCCCACTCGCTCACCCGCCACATGCAGAACCATGCCAAGCAGCTCTATAAGTGCGTCGTGTGTAAGGTTAGTGTCACTTATGTATATGTACACCATTAGCATCATTCTATGACAGTGAGTGAGTGAGTGAGATAGAGTGAGTGAGTGATTGACTGTGCGCAGTCGTGCACCAACAGCGACGACACGCGCACACCTGTCCCCAGTGCGGCAAGGGCTTTGGCCACGCCCACTCGCTCACCCGCCACATGCAGAACCATGCCAAGCAGCTCTATAAGTGCGTCGTGTGTAAGGTTAGTGTCACTTATGTATATGTACACCATTAGCATCATTCTATGACAGTGAGTGAGTGAGTGAGATAGAGTGAGTGAGTGATTGACTGTGCGCAGTCGTGCACCAACAGCGACGACACGCGCACACCTGTCCCCAGTGCGGCAAGGGCTTTGGCCACGCCCACTCGCTCACCCGCCACATGCAGAACCATGCCAAGCAGCTCTATAAGTGCGTCGTGTGTAAGGTTAGTGTCACTTATGTATATGTACACCATTAGCATCATTCTATGACAGTGAGTGAGTGAGTGAGATAGAGTGAGTGAGTGATTGACTGTGCGCAGTCGTGCACCAACAGCGACGACACGCGCACACCTGTCCCCAGTGCGGCAAGGGCTTTGGCCACGCCCACTCGCTCACCCGCCACATGCAGAACCATGCCAAGCAGCTCTATAAGTGCGTCGTGTGTAAGGTTAGTGTCACTTATGTATATGTACACCATTAGCATCATTCTATGACAGTGAGTGAGTGAGTGAGATAGAGTGAGTGAGTGATTGACTGTGCGCAGTCGTGCACCAACAGCGACGACACGCGCACACCTGTCCCCAGTGCGGCAAGGGCTTTGGCCACGCCCACTCGCTCACCCGCCACATGCAGAACCATGCCAAGCAGCTCTATAAGTGCGTCGTGTGTAAGGTTAGTGTCACTTATGTATATGTACACCATTAGCATCATTCTATGACAGTGAGTGAGTGAGTGAGATAGAGTGAGTGAGTGATTGACTGTGCGCAGTCGTGCACCAACAGCGACGACACGCGCACACCTGTCCCCAGTGCGGCAAGGGCTTTGGCCACGCCCACTCGCTCACCCGCCACATGCAGAACCATGCCAAGCAGCTCTATAAGTGCGTCGTGTGTAAGGTTAGTGTCACTTATGTATATGTACACCATTAGCATCATTCTATGACAGTGAGTGAGTGAGTGAGATAGAGTGAGTGAGTGATTGACTGTGCGCAGTCGTGCACCAACAGCGACGACACGCGCACACCTGTCCCCAGTGCGGCAAGGGCTTTGGCCACGCCCACTCGCTCACCCGCCACATGCAGAACCATGCCAAGCAGCTCTATAAGTGCGTCGTGTGTAAGGTTAGTGTCACTTATGTATATGTACACCATTAGCATCATTCTATGACAGTGAGTGAGTGAGTGAGATAGAGTGAGTGAGTGATTGACTGTGCGCAGTCGTGCACCAACAGCGACGACACGCGCACACCTGTCCCCAGTGCGGCAAGGGCTTTGGCCACGCCCACTCGCTCACCCGCCACATGCAGAACCATGCCAAGCAGCTCTATAAGTGCGTCGTGTGTAAGGTTAGTGTCACTTATGTATATGTACACCATTAGCATCATTCTATGACAGTGAGTGAGTGAGTGAGATAGAGTGAGTGAGTGATTGACTGTGCGCAGTCGTGCACCAACAGCGACGACACGCGCACACCTGTCCCCAGTGCGGCAAGGGCTTTGGCCACGCCCACTCGCTCACCCGCCACATGCAGAACCATGCCAAGCAGCTCTATAAGTGCGTCGTGTGTAAGGTTAGTGCCACTTATGTATATGTACACCATTAGCATCATTCTATGACAGTGAGTGAGTGAGTGAGATAGAGTGAGTGAGTGATTGACTGTGCGCAGTCGTGCACCAACAGCGACGACACGCGCACACCTGTCCCCAGTGCGGCAAGGGCTTTGGCCACGCCACTCGCTCACCCGCCACATGCAGAACCATGCCAAGCAGCTCTATAAGTGCGTCGTGTGTAAGGTTAGTGCCACTTATGTATATGTACACCATTAGCATCATTCTATGACAGTGAGTGAGTGAGTGAGATAGAGTGAGTGAGTGATTGACTGTGCGCAGTCGTGCACCAACAGCGACGACACGCGCACACCTGTCCCCAGTGCGGCAAGGGCTTTGGCCACGCCCACTCGCTCACCCGCCACATGCAGAACCATGCCAAGCAGCTCTATAAGTGCGTCGTGTGTAAGGTTAGTGTTGATTTTACATATATCAGGCCCGCCTTTGGGTTCATTGACATTCAGACACCTCTTACACATTTACCATGTGTCGCTGACTTACTTCATTCTGTGACAGTGAGTGACTGAGTGAAATAGAGTAAGTGAGTGATTGACACTATGTCCATCGCTCACCCGCCACATGCAGAACCACGCGAGACAGCTCTATAGTGTACGATGGGCAAGGTGAGTTCCACATACATACGCGGCGTAAATACATACCCACTTATGATAGACACTAGCAATGCCACCCCTTATCATGTGATATACATGTCGCTCACTTAGTTCAATGGGTCAGAATGAGTGATACACTGCTACTTCCGTACAGTCGTGACGTCATCCATTCGTTCGCTAAGAGTGACTCAGTGATTATATAATAAGGAACCATTTTATAACTAAACTACCTGTTTCTTTTCAGGCATCATTCGCGAGAGCAGATCAATTGGCTCAACACTTGAACAGCCATCTCGCAAACTACAAGAGGTTAAAACCCTAGACTGAACTGACTTTAAAGAATAGTGTGGTGCCGTAAGGACACTTGGGTGGTGGGCTAGCAATCTTTCAGGGTCTAAGATTAGTGATAGGAATGGTAATGAAGTCGAAGTGTATGTGAGATTGCGTAGGTCTATATATACATATATATGTAGATGGTAGAAAAGCTATTTTGCTTGTGTAATTTCGTAACGTAACAAAAAGTGTTAAAAAGATTTGAAAAGAGGAAAAAAATGGTATATAAATAAAGTATTGTTAGATTTTCTTAATTGGTGGATCACGAAAATGTAACAAAAATTGGTTTTATAATTTTTTTTACGATTTTTTACATAATTGGTGAATCACGAAAATGTAAAAAAATTGGGAGTTTAGACGTTTTTTTACGATTTTTTAAGACTTTAAATCGCTGTCCTGTGAAGTTGCAAAATGGAATATAAGCAAAATAGCCTTTACACTGTCGATGTATGATTTCTATTCTCTTAACTCTTAATTTCAAGAAAGAAACGCTAAGGCGATATAAATCATAATGTATATAATTGACATACGCATTGACACTTGACTGACATTTTGTCATTTTCTATTTGCTCTGACAGAACATGTTGACTTTTCATTTGACTGACATTATCATATAGGTAATCGTCAGTCAGTATTGCGATGAAATTACCACATGTCACGTTGAGTACTAACTATCTAAGCAAAGTCTATTACTATCGGTGTTGTAATAGTCTAAAATTGGTGACAGGTTGCTAGCCCATCGCCCAATAGATATGTCAATAGGCGTTATTTGTTAGTGTTTAAGTTAAGTACTAATTAGGTAGGCTATACAATCACTAATCACAGTTTTTTTTTCTACACAACAACACTTGAATTAGAATAAAGAATATTAGGGGAAATCAAATAAAATCGATGTATATATGAATTTTAATGGAATATAATATGTGGTTAACACTCAGGTAACCATAAAAACGTCCCAAGTTACTTATAAATAAATATATAACTATTTATAGAGTATTTATGCAATAAAAATACATTTTCGAAATGCACCAAATACTACGGTGAGGGAAAACATCGTGAGGAAACCTACCTGTTCCCCGGTTAACCACCTAAAAAGGTCTTGGATTCGATTCCCGGTAAAGGCAGATTTAAAAAAATGCATTCTTTGTTCTTTCCAGTCTGGTTATTGATTATATATACTATGTATTAATCTATATGTAATAAGTATATATTTCTTAAATTTACGTTGACTTTACCCTTAACAAGTCTTAAATGAACTTACCAAGGGGCTAGTTCAATTGGTGTAATAGTGTCCCAAATATTATTTGTATAGAAAATTTACTGTTTCATAGTATATTGTAAGATACTTGGATTTATCATTGATTGGTTGCCTGAGTGATTATCACTATTATACTATATAGTAAATCAGTATAGGTACAAAACACCACCTGAGGCCCAAGTCCTATTGCGTTTTAGCACAATCGTAATTCAATATCACTTCGGTAGCAGTTCATTCATACATACATACACATCACGCCCGTTTCCTACTACTGGGACCTTAGTCTACTAATGCGTTTTAGCACAAACGCAGTTTAATATTAGACCAGTAATAGTGTGAAGTTAGTAGTGGATTAGCATAAGTGTCATTGAAATCGGAAAAAGTGTCAAATTTTGTCCCAATTTGTCATTGTTGTTTAGCTAATCCACTACCAACACACTATTACCGATATGTTATTAAACTGTTATATTGCAAGAAGCATTAGTGGACTAAGGCCCCTGAAGCACGATTTAACTACGATTTTGCTAATCACATTACTGTTCTTGGGTCGCTGTTTTCTAGTTTGATATTTGATAACTGAATCTGTTTCGTCATATTAGTACACCCTAATATAAATGTATTGTAATATGTCATGGGTATTGTATGGAATATAAAGACTAACATCGTGAGGAAACCTGCCTATTCCTCTAAAGTAAATAATCGGTGCTTGTTTAGTAAATTATTGATTGGAAATTGTATATCAGTTTAAAGAATATATTACTTCGGTATTCGAGTCTCAAAAACCAATATGTTACTAAAAATTATGTATGGAAATTATGTCTAAATGAATGAAATCGTTCCTTTTGAGAGTGAATGAATGGTGGTTTTCGTTCAATTGAATGAATTCTTGAATGATGTTATAACAATGATTTGACATGGTATATTTAAGTTGTATTATTTATTTACGAAAAACTGTTGGAATAGTTTAAATTAGATCAGTTTTAGGGTTTTGGCCACTATAAATACACTTTTGAACACATAGTTGTAAAAACTCTAAAGTAATCAGATACTAGAAGCTTCCTTTTATATTAAAATACCCTATTTAATTAAAACACCTACCTATAGTACTTCAATCATTCATTCGTTCAATTGAATGAGTATAAAAATTATAAAGATTAGTCCTGAATTGATTACTTCGTTCAATAAAATGACTAAAGTCAATGTAAATGAATATAATGTTTATAAGAATCGACTGGATTTTCGATAATACTGTAAATGTAGGCTTTTTCTATGTAATATTGTATTTAATAAGCTACAACTCTTTTCTACATTTATAATGTTTTTTTATAAGCTGTCTGCGGATTTTTTATTTTCTTTAACTTTGTAATTTTTTGGTTTATTTAATTTGTATTGGGTTGTTATTATTTTTTTTATGAGGAAATTAATATGAAATCAATGTTACATAAATTACTTATGTGTTATTAAATATATATAGTTGTGTATAAATTATAGTATAGTAAACAATTTTCAATACATAAATTTTGTAAACTAATAATATCAAAATATGTATTATTAATACTTCAGTACGAAAATAAATTCGTATATCAGACTAAGGGACTAGGGGTCAATGGAATCTATTGGGCGATGGGCTAGCAACCTGTCACCAATGTTCCATATGACATCACAACCCCAATATTCATGCTAAAAAGTGACCTAGGAGATACTATATCTCCGAGGTTCTGTCCACCCCGAAAGGGATTAAAGGACGTGAATGTATTATAATTTAAGTGACTTTTTAATAGTGTTTGGTCACTTGAAACTCACTAATAGGTAATCACTACATAGTATAAAACAAAGTCGCTTTCTCTGTCCCTATGTCCCTTTGTATGCTTAAATCTTTGAAACTACGCAACGGATTTTGATGCGGTTTTTTTTAATAGATAGAGTGATCCAAGAGGAAGGTTTATATGTATAATAACATCCATTAAATAGTGGAGTAGGCTATATATTTTATACCCGTGCGAAGCCGGAGCGGGTCACTAGTAGTCTATATTGTGTACAGACTATTGACTATTAGCAATAGGCAGGTTTCCTCACGATGTTTTCTAAGTAGTAATTGTATTGCAGTTGAATGGAATAGTTCGAGTGGAATATCAAAGAATAAAATTGTATGTATATACAATAATTATGTAAATCATACTGTTTAGAAATTTTAATATAGATTTTGTATGAAATTAGTTTTAGATGAAATTCTAAAATAATTGTTGTAATACAAACTATATATTACATACATACACATCACGCCTGATTCCCTGTAGAGGGGTAGGCAGAGATCCTATATCCCTATGTGTCTTAATAAACCACTTTCGCTTCATTGACACTCATACACCTCTAACACTCGGCGGTTATAGGTACTTCTAAGGTCACCCTTTTTCAATATGGGGTCTTTCTGACTGTCATATAGGGGCTGGCCCCTAAGACTAAACTATATATTACGCTTCAAGACTTGTGTATACACACTCCCTTTTTTATTGTGACGGGGTAGTCAGAGGTTTAACGTATCCGCAATCGCGGATTAGGTTTATTTATGGTCATATTGAAGCCCCATATCACTGTAACGTACTTTTGTTTGTTTTATATAGTCGTGTCTAAGCACTGATTTGTCTATCCCGAGGTATAGGCAAGTATGATGTATGTAAAATATAGTTTGTATAACATATAAAATATATTCGCATTCAGAGATTAGTGACGTCATCGTGTCCCCACGTTTTGACCAATCAGACGTGACGATTGTCTGTGATTGGTCAATGTGACATTCTCATTCACTCACGTCTCATACATACATACACATGACGCCTGATTCCCTGTAGAGGTGTGGGCAGATCACGGATCCCCGATTGTCCCGAACAGACCACTTTCGCTTCATTGACACTCGTACATCTCTAACATACTCGGCGGTTATAGGTACTTCTAACGTCACCCTTTTTCAATATAGCGTCTATCTGACTGTTATATGTCTTATTACGCCGGCCCCTACGTAACCGTCCTTCCACTTTCACATATATTCCTTTTGTCAATCTGCTATCGTTCATCTGCATATGTCCAAACTGAAGCGTGCCCTTTTCAATCTTAGTCACTATGTCTTTCAAACCGCAACCTTCCCTTATCACATTTCTTCACGTCTCTTTGGTCATAAAAATACATTTACCAAATGCATCGAATTATACGGTGAGGGAAAACATCGTGAGGAAACCTACCTGTTTTCGAACAGGTATTAGTTAGTGCTTGTAAATGGTGACATGGCTTACCTGTCACATTGAGTACTGACTTGGTCAACACGTGAGTTCGAGGTGGACATAGAACTACCTTCGCAATTGCGGAGATGGATGCCTGAACCTCGGACTACCCTGCAAGGGTTAATGATCGTGAACGCGTTTGTCTTTGTTTCATTGGTCAGTTTTATCCTTGAACCAAATATAAAGAGGACCCGGCGAAAGGAGCGGTCCCCGTTACGCGGTGCGGAGTCTAAAATGGCGTGTTTTAATTGGTGCGCAGTCTAAAAATGTGTAGTAGAAAGAAGATACCTGATTTGATTGGCCGATGCCGTGTTTTGATTGGTTGTAATATCTCCCCTCCATCCCGCGTACCTCGTTTCACCCCGCGTAATGCCACGCTAGTTTCCATACAAATATTGCCTAAGGCCCACTCCTCTTATTCATTACTCCATGGTTTAACCTCTGATTATAATGACGTCACTATTATCTTAAAGCGAATAGTCTAAGTGTAGAATAAGTATAAAAGGGATTTGTCAGTTTCTATAATACTTATTATGTTCATTTATGTTATTTTTAAGCTGTCTACAGAGTTATTAAAGTATAAAGTTTTATTTTACAACGTTTTTTATTTAATGAACCATAAAACATGTGAGTTTAAGGGTGTCCAATTTCACCATTGATATTTCAAGTGTCAAATATCGCTTAAAAATGGAGAAATATGTCAATTTTGCTAATCAACTACAAACTACACACCATTACTGATAATAAACTGGGCCCTTACTCTACTAATTCATTTTAGCCACAATATTACTTCAGTATCGATACTGTAATACTTCAGTGGCCGTAATTTGACACTTTTGGCACTCCACTAACAAATTTTGGCCATTGAAGCGCTATCGAACTACATCTGAAGTACAAAAATGCCACTCCACTAATCAAACGTCCTTCAATGTCAGTTCAATAGCCTTATATTTGGTACTCTACTATTGACATTTCTATACTTGAGTTGCCACTGAAGCACCACTGACTGGCAAAGTCAAAATATTAGCAGAGTGCCACTTTTACAGCCGAGACGCAGAAGTAACGCAGTAGCGACGCAGTTGTGTGGCTGTCAAAGTTAATTAGTGCAGTAAGGCATTAGTGGCCTTGGGCCTCAGATCATTGTCTGTTTCAAGAAAAGGTAAGTCCTTACGATGTTATCCCTCTTTGAAATCAACAAATGGACAATCTAGATGATCACCCATCCATATAATGCTCACGGCTACATTGCTTAACTTCGGCGAACGGTTATGATTAAAAATCATCTTCCATAATATTCAACACATCCGATACTTAACTATATCGTACTATGATTCTTCCTAAATACGTACACATCACGCGTGATTCCCTGTAGGGGGTAGGCATTTCCATTGGTACATGCTCAAACGGGATATGAACCCTGTACCCACTGATACAAAATCAAACCCCAAACAACTGCTATAACAGTATAAAGACGTTAGGTGTGCCTGTAACCGCCGAGAGTGTATGAGAAGATGTATGAATGTCAATGAAGTGAAAGTGGTCTGTCAGTGGGACAAATAGGGATCCGTGATCTCTGCCTACCCCTCTACGGGGAATCAGATGTGATGTGTATGTATGTATAACATTTTCTTTCGCGAAACAGTGAATTACTTTAGCCCTTTGTAATCTTTTACAACTTATTTACCTTTGTTGGGTAGTGTGTGTTACTCGTGTGCATTTATTGATTGTAATTGTATCACCTCAGACGTACATGTTAATCAAATAGCCAGTAATTCATCTGTCACGTTAATCTTCTGTTCTTTTTCTTGGCATTTCTTCTCTGCAGGATTTTTCTTTACGGAATGCCAATAGTTTAATTAAAATCTTTTTTTTTTATTAACTAATTTTAATGTCAATTTTTCATGTGAAAATGTTTTTCTTTTTTTGAACTTTTAATAATTGATTTTATGATCCTTATGTTGAATAAAAAGCATTTCATATCATAATATAACGGCTTTGTTCGCACGATAGCTGTCCTTTAATTTAATTTACAAACCAAATCTACTACCATGTTAGCTGGGACGTAAAAATAGTGCCAACTAACTACCTTTCTTTTCCGGCACGTCGTAAGAGGCGAATAGTGGACTAGGGGTTCATGAATTGCATTGGGTGATGGGCTTGCTACCATTGTTCTATTTTACATCACATATCTAATTAAAAAAAAAAAAAAAAATCTTTATTGTTTCACATAAAGTACATCAACACTTGATTGTTGGGTACCCTCAATGGGTAACGGAGCAACCTGTGTCGGGAGACCTAATATATTACCTAATATTCATGTAATAAAGTTACCTAGGAGATATTATGATATATCCAAGGTACACCCCGAAACGGATTAAAGGACGTGAATGTATATGTATGTAAACCAAATAAAACTTCTTACATATGTAGCTTAAGTCTACCAAACAAAAAGAAAAAAGTGATAGATAAATCAGAACATTAGAATCTCTCAAATTAAAGACATTCTTCTCAAAGTAGGTGTACGAAGTATCAATAACAGAAAAGCATCTATGAGAAGGTTTAGAAAGAAGGCTGTGAGTGAAGCAAGAGAGATTTGTCACCCGTTCTAGGTGGCGATCGATAGTCCCTGCTTATACCGTTGGGGACGTAGAGGTGTGAATATATGTATGTAGAATCCCTCAACCCAGTTAGTACAAAATAGTGTATTAGTAGCATATATTCTGTCAGTCGGATTTACACAACTGTCAGTGTCCAGTACAATGACCTTGGAAAACGCTATCAGTTTAAATTCATTGTTTTTGTTTAAAATTGATAAACAAAGATAGTAATTTATTTTTGTAATTATTACTAATTAGATTACTTTTTACTTTATATTTGCTTACTATCTAATGTAAATAATAAATACTTAAAAGTATAGTACAAGATTTGTACTGTAAAATCTTTTTTCTGTTTTCAAAAAGTGTTTGTGAAAAATTGCGTCCATAGTATAAAA
Source organism: Leucoptera coffeella (assembly GCA_030578115.1). Taxonomy (NCBI): domain Eukaryota; kingdom Metazoa; phylum Arthropoda; class Insecta; order Lepidoptera; family Lyonetiidae; genus Leucoptera; species Leucoptera coffeella. The sequence continues at coordinate 30,205 of JAMBLF010001174.1, read as the reverse complement.
ACTTTTGATTTAATTAACAATTAGCAATGAGTCGCTGTGATTTTAAGATAGTATTGTTAGGTAGTGAGCATGTAGGGAAAACTAGCTTGGTTATACGATTTGTAAACTCCTATTTTAATACAGGGAGGCCTTACCAAAATGTGAGTCATTCATTTTATATCTAATTAGATAAAGTCGCAACATAACATAAACATACGCTTCATGACTTGTGTATACACACTCCCTTTTTTTTACGGGTAGTCAGAGGCTTGAGTGGCCATCTCCGAAATTTCGAAGGAATGTTAGGTATGGGTCACTCGAACCCCTCGTTTCAATAGATAAAAAGCAACCCACATGATAGGAAGTGAACCATATCACCATATCATATGCACTATTATCTATCCTGAGGGATACGTAGGTTTCCCCATAATGTTTTCCCTCACTGTGGCGACTGTAGATTGTGTATGTAAATGAAAAGCACTTATTTAAATTTCACTCATTGATACATGCCAGAGCCAGGACTCAAATCTAGGAACTTTATCATAAGTAAAAGGTCTTATCTATTTGGCTACAGCTACTATTTAAATGTAAATACATACATGAAGTAGCAACTATCTATGTAGAACATCTCAAAGTTAAGGAAAACTTCAAGATTACTTTTGCATACAAGTGGAGTAAGTTAATGTGGCATTTCATTACCTACTTGTATTTGTACTTCTGTCTATCCCAGAAGAGATACTGGTCACTCCTTGGGGATAAACATTGTGTAGAAACCTGCCTATCCTTCGGGATAGTTAACATTCTGCGCCTATATACAATGATACAGATCACTACCTATCACATTTGGTGCTGCCTTTTTAGTTAAACTTTGGGTGTTTATAACCAGACTATATTTTATGAATTTCCAGACTATAGGTGCAGCGTTTTGTGCAAAAAACATGAAGTCTAACGGCAAAGAATACAGCATTGGTATTTGGGATACAGCTGGCAGTGAACGGTAATTACTTCTTGTACATACATATTATATAATGTATGGGAAGATGTATGAATGTCAATGAAGCGAAAGTGGTCTGTCAGGATCGGGACAAATAGGGATCCGTGATCTCTACCTAACCCTCTACAGGGAATCAGGCGTGATGTGTATGTATGTATGTATATTATATAGGAATATATATACATATGCTTCATGATTTGTGGATACACCATGCCCATTTCCGAAAATTTAAAGACATGTTAGGTATGGGTTACTCAAAGCCCGCGTTTCACTAAAGACAGCACCCAACGTGATAGGCTGTGAACCATATCCTCGTATACAGGCACTGGCTATTACTATTTCGTATTGTGAAGGGATAGTAAAAGGCTTGAGTTCCCATCTTATGTTAGGTATGGGCCACTCGAAGCCTATGTTACACTAGATAGACAGCACTAATAGATATGATAGGCAGTGAACTGAATGCTGAGGGATAGGCAGGTTTCCTCACGATATTTTCGCTCACCGTTAGCGATTGTAAATTGTGTAAGGAAATGAAAAACACATTTTAAAATTCCTTCATTGTTACATACCAGAGCCTGGATTCGAAGCTAGGACCTCTAATAAGAAGTCAGAGGTCTTACCCACTTGGCTACAGCCACTATTATTATTTTTCACACATAATTAAAAGTGATTACCTTGGATTGGATGTTTTTTGGTAATAGCAATTCTATTATATATCAGTCCACTGCTGCACGTAGGCCTCCCCAAGGGTACACAAAACACGATCACTCGTGGCCCTCAGCCAACCACTACCAGCGACCTTTTTCAGGTCATCGGTTCACCTAGCAGGGGGGCGTCTTACACTACGTTTGGGACTCCTTAATATGTTGCTCAGAATATTCGTTTGGTTGCTGGTTGGGCTGCAGTCACGTTTTGATGGATTATTTAACTGAATTCGTATCGAATAATGTCTGCAAAGTTTCTTGACATTTCTTCTCTGCAGACTTTCCTTGAAAATTTAACTATTTTTAATTAAATTAATTTAAATTTTTTAAGTTTAACTAATTTTAATTACATTATTTCATGTAAAAATTTTTTTTACCTTCTATAAGTGATTGTATGATCCTTATGTTGAACACAAAGCATTTAATTTCATTTCGTTTACCGAGACGCGGTCGCCATTCGAGAACCGCTTAGTATTGTACTAAAGAGTAAAAGTACCTTTATCAATCAGATACGAAGCGATGACAAGACTTTACTACAGGGGAGCGAATGCAGCCATCATATGCTATGAGCCCACCTGCCTGCATTCCTGGACTAGATTGCGACATTGGCTGGCCGAAGTTCGAAATGTTGAAGAGGTAAGGAATTGAAGAAGTGTATAGTCCATTCGCGTTAAGAAAATAGTGACGTCATCATGTTCCCGCAATTTGACCAATGAGACGTGGCAACGGTTGTCTGCGATTGGTCAATGTGACTTCTTTTCTCATTTACTAACGTCTCATTGGCCAGTTTACCCTCTGAATAGCATGACGTCACTATTTACTTAACGCGAATAGACTATAGTACTTAGTTTTGTATGTAATAATAATATTTGGACACTATTACACAAATTGAACTAGCCCCTTGGTAAGTTCATTTAAGACTTGTGTTAAGGGTACTAGTCAACGTATATTTAAGAAAGTATACATGTTATGTATAGATAAATACATATATTGTATATATAATCAACGACCAGACTGGAAAGCAGTAGAAAAGCTTAGTTCTTACTCTGCCTCCACCGGGAATCGAATCCGGGACCTCACGATTAGCGTTAGTGTTTAACCGATCGCATTCCTCTCTTCTCATCTTTTAATATTTAATGAGACATGTATTTATCTATAAATAATAACTATATATGCATTTCTTAAATATACGTTTCTTAGTACCCTTAACACAAGTCTTAAATGAACTTACCAAGGGGCTAGTTCAATTGCTGTAATAGTGTCCCAAATTTTATATAGGTTACCGGCCAACGACGATTTCCGGAAAAACTAGTTTGGCCTAGGCTAAACTAGTTCTTTTGCCCTGAAATCGAGTTTAGGCGGTAACATATACATATATTTTCATTATCATTATCCGACGACCTCCTAGGCGCGATCGGTTAGCTGCCCAAACGCTAATCGTGAGGTCCCGGGTTCGATTCCCGGTGGAGGCAGAGTTAAGAACTACGCTTTTCTACTGCTTTCCAGTCTGGTCGTTGATTATATATCCTATATATGTATTTATCTTTGCATAAAATGCATATATTTCTTAAATATACGTTGACTAGTACCCTTAACACAAGTCTTAAATAAACTTACCAAGGTGCTAGTTCAATTGCTGTAATACCGTCCTACAATATCATATAATTACTTCTCTATTATAGAACTGCAAAATATACCTATGTGCGACCAAAAAAGATCTGCTAGATTCAAACCAACAATCAAGAGAGGTAGACGAACATACAGTGAACACATATGCACAAGAATTAAAGGGACATTTCTACACTTCTAGTAAAACTGGAGAGAATGTTGGTAAGTGATCGCGGTAGTTCGATTCCCGGTGGGGGTACGTTTTTGTTAAGGGCCCAAGTTTACTACTGCGTTTTAGCTAGATCGTAGTTCAATAGCGCTTCGGTAGTAGTGTAGTTGGTAGTGGATTAGCAAGTGTCAAATTTAACACAGAATCAGAAAAAGTGTCTATTTTCGCCTAAAAAATGGCAATATTAGTCACCAAGTGTCAAATTTCGCATTTAAAATGGCAAAATCTGTCAATTTTGCTATTCCACAAACAACTTCACAGGATAATGACGTAATATGGAACTGATATTTAGCGAAAAACATTTATGGACTTGGGCCCCTGGTTGTTGATTTATATGTCCTATATATGTATGATGAAGCGAAAGTTGTTTGTCAGTGGGATCCGTGATTTACCTACCGCTCTACAGGGAAACGGAATAAATGTGTATGTAGGATGACACATTGTGTTGATAGACAAAGACAAATGTGTTCACGACAATTAACCCTTGCGGGGTAGTCAGAGGTTCAGGTGTTCATCTCCGCAATTGCGAAGGTAGTGATTCTATGGCCATTTCTAACCAACGTGTTGAAAAAGTCAGTACTCAAAGTGACAGGTGGTTAGCCATGTCGCCATTTACAAGCGCTTACTATTATCTGTTCGGTGAACAGGTAGGTTTCCTCACGATGTTTTCCCTCATCAAATGCATGATCTTAAGTACTTTTATATCTTTTTGGGATGTTCAATGGGTGTGAGTAAAGCTAGAGAGATTTGTCACCCGTTCCAGGTGGCTTAATAGTCTCTGCCATTCCCGTTGGGGACGTAGAGGCGTCAATATGTGTATATACGATTATGTATATAATTACTGAAAGGGTGCACGAGATAAAAAGTATTTAAATTCACCATATTTAAAATGTTCTAGAGAGACAAATATGCAAAAAGATTTAGGAAAATTAGTACAGGGTTAATCATGGAGTAATTAATAAGAGGAGTGGGCCTTACGCAATATTTGTATGGAAACTAGCGTGGCAATACGCGGTGTGAAACGAGGTACGCGGGATGGAGGGGAGATATTACAACCAATTAAAACACGGCATCGGCCAATCAAATTAGGTATCTTCTTTCTACTACACATTTTTAGCCTCCGCATCAATTAAAACACGCCATTTGGTCTCCGCACCGCGTAAGGTTCGCTCCTTCCGCCGGGTCCTCTTTATATTTAGTTCGTGGGGTTAATCTATCGTTTAAGTCCTTAGAAGAGCTCAAGTAATACGTGAATATATGTATGTATGTTTGATGTTTATTTATAGTCTATTCGCGTTAAGTAAATAGTGACGTCATGATATATAGACGTTAAACTGACCAATGAGACGTTAGTAAATGAGAAAACAATTCACATCGACCAATTGCAGACGACAGTTGTCACGTCTCATTGGTCAAATCGTCGGGACATGATGACATCACTATTTTCTTAATGCGAATGTACTATAGATACTTTATTTTAACTTACAGAAGAGCTTTTCCAAAGAATAGTGGATGATTGTGCTGCAGACGAAAAATTAATGCAATCATTAGAAAAACAAACAGAAAATATATCGAAAACCAGGGATACGAACAAAACCAAAGACGTTTGTATGTGTTAATAGTCTGTATGACTATATACACTTCTGGACACATCTATTGGCCCACCTAGCATTTTCAGTTTCGTTTGCTCGTAGCTAAAAAAAATTATTAGGCCGAGTTAAAAGTTTTTTTTCAGTTTTTAAGCTGGCATATTCACAATGTCATTCAATAGTCTTTTTTTGAATTTCGAAACACAGAATTTAAAGAAACAAAAGACAATTTGGAGCCTGCTTGTTGATATCAAACAATCGAAACCTAAACTCTAAGGTGGGCCAATAGATGTGTCCGGAAGTGTATATTGAAAAAGGGCGACGTTAGGAGTACCTATAACCGCCGAGTGTGTATGAGAAGATCTATGTCAATGAAGCGAAAGTGGTCTGTCAGGGACAAATGGGGATCCGTGATCTCTCCCTACCCCTCTACAGGGAATCAGGCGTGATGTGTATGTATGTAAATCAAAGTCATTTAATCCCTTTCGGGGTGGACTGAAATTTGGAAATAAAATATCTCCTAGGTCACTTTTTAGCGTGAATATTGAAGTATGTTATATGGAACATTGGTGATAGGTTGCTAGCCCATCGCCCAATAGATTCCTTTCCTATCGCCTTTTACGACATGCCGGGAAGAACGGCAGCTAGTTAGCATTCTTTTTACGTCCCAGCTAGCAAATATGTATGTTGACGATAATACTCATTAATATTTCTTAAATAATTTGTATTGTGTAATATGAATGTAAAATAAAAACATATTTTTTATACAAAAATTCTTTTATTTCATTTAAACTTATATTATCTTACATATAATCCTTTTAGGAGTAGATAAAACGTCGAGGTATACAATTTGAAGGCACGTTTTACATATTCATATATTTATATTTTTTTATAGTCAGTGCCTATATACGGCGATACGGTTCACTACCTATCACGTTGGGTGCTGTCTATCTAGTGAAACGCGGGCTTTGAATGACCCATACCTAACATGTCTTCGAACTTTCGGAGATGGGCATTTAAGCCTCTGACTACCCCGCCATAATAAAAAAGGGAGTGTGTATACACAAGTCGTGAAGCGTATGTTTATGTATGTGTTTTACATATTTATTTATTGACATTTTAGACAATTTTTCTAATTTTATCGATGACGCCCCCCTGCTAGATGGACCGATGACCTGAAAAAGGTCGCTGGTAGTGGTTGGCTGAGGGCCACGAGTGATCGTGTTTTGTACCCTTGGGGAGGCCTACGTCCAGCAGTGGACTGACATAGGCTGATTGATTAATTGATGACTGGGGTACAAGTCTACTAATGCGTTTTAGCATAATCACATTTCAATATCAATTCAGTAATGGTGTGATGTTTTTAATGGAATAGCAAAGGTGTCAATTACCGCCATTATTAAAACGTAATTTGACACTTGCTGTATTTAGACAAACGCGTTCGCGATCATTAACCCTTGCGGGGTAGTCAGAGGTTCAGGTGTCCATCTCCGCAATTGCGAAGGTAGTAATTCTATGGCCATTTCGAACCAACGCGTTGACATAGTCAGTACTCAATGTAACAGGTGATCAGCCATGTCGCCATTTACAAGCACTAATTGCTAATTGCTATATTTATTAGTTAAATTTGTCACTTGCTAATCCACTGCCAAATTTACACTACTACCGAAGTGATATTGATTGACAAATGGAATATATATGAGTGAAGTGGAAAGGCGATTACGTAGGGGCCGGCCTAATAAGACATATAACAGTCAGATAGACGCTATATTGAAAAAAGGTGACGATAGGTGTACCTATAACCGCCGAGAGTGTATGAGAAGATGTATGAATGTCAATGAAGCGAAAGTGGTCTCTCAGGATCGGGACAAATGGGGATCCGTGATCTCTGCCTACCCCTCTACAGGGAATCAGGCGTGATGTGTATGATATTGAAATACGGTTGTGCTTAAACGCATTGGTAGACTGGGCCACTGGTTGCTAGTCCATTGCCCAATATAAGTTCAATAAATCCCCCATATAATAACTAGTGACCCGCTCCGGCTTCGCACGGGAATAAAATATATAGCCTACTCCACTATTTAATGGATGTTATTATACACATAAACCTTCCTCTTGAATCACTCTATCTATTAAAAAAAACCGCATCAAAATCCGTTGCGTAGTTTCAAAGATTTAAGCATACAAAGGGACAGAGAAAGCGACTTTGTTTTATACTATGTAGTGATAAACATAGGTGTGTATTGAATGCTTAATAGATCTATTGGGCGATGGACTAGCAACCTGTCATCAATTAGGAATAAATAGATTCCATTTACCCCTAGTCTCTTAGTCGCTTACGACATGCCGGGAAGAACGACAGCTAGTTAGCATTCTTTTTACGTCCCGGATAGAAAAATTCTTATACTATTCTTAATTTACTTATCTCTATGTATAATTTAAGTACTTAATATTATATTATTGTTACAAACATAATCTTATAAACATTTAGACTATAAGAGATATACAGATCAAATTGGAGACATTCTTCTCAAGGCGAGTGTAGCGTGAAGAACAGAAGAGCATGTAAGAAGGTTAATGGGTGTTTGAAGCAAGAGATTTGTCACCCGTTCCAGGTGGCTTAATAGTCACTGCCTTTCCCGTTAGAGATGTATAGGCGTGAATATACGTATGTATTTGGACTATAAACCCTTACGGGGTAGTCAGATGTTTAAAGCAAAGAAATTACTGTTTACTGCGAGATGCATCGAAAACTACGGTGAAGGAAGGCATCGTGAGGAAACCTACCTGTTCAGCGAACAGGTAATAGTCAGTTCTCAATGTAACAGGTGGTGAGCCATCGCGATTTACAAGCACTATTACCTGTTCGGGGAACAGGTAGGTTTCCTCACGGTGTTTTCCCTCACCGTAGTATTCGATGCATTTCGTAAATGTATTTTTATTACTCAAATGTACATAGAAATTCACTAAACTTCATTTCCATTGGTGCTCAAGTGGGATTTGAACCCTGTACCCTCGATACAGAGTCAAGCCCCAAACAACTGAGCTACGTCGAATTATCACGTTGTTGAAATCGAAGTAACATGTTACCTTCACTATTTTAACGCGATATCGTAACTATAATTCATCCATGATTAATAACTAACGGGACTTATCGCGTATGTTTTTATATAATAAGTCTGCCCGTGACCATGGCTGCTGCAACGTAGCCGAAACGTCGGGTTAATAAAGGAAACTTTATTATACAAAAACATACGCGATAAGTCCCGTTAGTTATTAATCATGAGTGTACATCGCGAATCTCTTAAAACTATAATTCATCCTCTTAACCCGCGCTTACACGTTCCCGAACACGACACTGGCGATAAAAGGCACGTTGACAGTGGCATACAAGGCTGGTGTTTTGGGTGCACCGCAGGATCTGCCCAGCGAAGTGACAGCTACCACACGCCACGCGCAGCCATCTTGTATCTGGGCTGGCCCGCCGGAATCGCCCTGGAATGTGAAAGGTTGATAGTACGTCGTTTGGAAGGTTTACGGGTCTGAGGCATTTAGTTGAAAAAAAAACCCTAACATTATACATAACAACAAACCCCCTAAAAAAGGGCAAAGCCCTGTAGCTTAGGATGGGTAAGCTCAACCCAAATTAATGCACATAACTAACATAAAACATGTTTAGATGATGGGTTTTAACAATGCTTCAGTATGCTCATATGTGAGGGATTGCAACCATTTAAGGATTTTATGTTTACAATGTTGGAGTTGTGTTTAGCTTGTCTTTAGTTTAAGTTTAGTTGCAAGACATAATCACTACATAGTATAAAACAAAGTAGCTTTCTCTGTCCCTATGTCCCTTTGTATGCTTGAATCTTTGAAACTACGCAACGGATTTTGATGCGGTTTTTTAATAGATAGAGTAATTCAAGAGGAAGGGTTATATGTATAATAACATCCATTAAATAGTGGAGTATGGTGTATATATTATACCCGTGCGAAGCCGGAACGGGTCGCTAGTAATATAATAATAATAATTTGTGCTGTACTATATGCGCAATATATTGTCATTAAATCATTACCTTTTATGTATTAGTCATCCTGTGTGCAACGTAATAAACGCACGTATAATATTATACTGCGATTGTCATTATTCCCACTAGCCTATATCCATAAGTCAAGTCAGTCAAGTAAATTTTTATTTCATTAATTTACAGTTTATAAATGATAGTAGTTTTGTACCCTCTTTTTAAGTTCGCCTGTGTTAGGTGGGTCCGTTATATACAATTCATTCATTTATACAAAAAAATACATAATATCAGTGGTTACAGGGTTCAAATCCCGCCTAAACTATATGGAAATGAAGTATAATGAATTACTATATACTATTTCGTAACAAAAATATATTTGCGAAATGCATCAATGCTACGGTGAGGGAAAACATCGTGAAGAAACCTAACTGTTCCCCGAACAGGTAATTGTAAATGGCGACATGGCTTACCACCTATCGCATTGAGTACTAACTACTACTAACATAGAAATTCATTAAACTTCATTTCCATTGCTACATGCTTAAGCGAGATTGTTTGTTCTTTTTTGTTTTAATCAGTGAACTTGATGTCTTAAGTTTGGAATGTTGTGTACACTGCTTTGGATTACAATCAGGTTTTTAAAACCAACTTGTATTTCTATTCAGTTTATATTATTGTATTCTGTTTATGTACCAATTTATAAATAAACTAGTGACCCGCTCCGGCTTTGGACGGGTATAGAATATATATCCTACTCCCCTATTTAAAGGATATTATTATACATATAAACCTTCCTCTTGAATCACTCTATCTATTAAAAAAACCGCATCAAAATCCGTTGCGTAGTTTCAAAGATTTAAGCATACAAAGGGACATAGGGACAGAGACAGCGACTTTGTTTTATACTATGTAGTGATAAGACTTGTGTACCGAACGTATAAAGAATGCTAACTAGCTGCCGTTCTTCCTAGCATGAGGCGATAGGCTAGCAACCTGTCACCAATGTTCCATATGACATCACAACCCCAATATTCATGTTAAAAAGTCACCTAGGAGATATTATCGTCACTCAAAGGTTTTATCCACTCCGGAACGTGACGTGAATGTATACTAAGTAATTTGACGTTTGATGTAGTGACTAAGATTGAAAAGAGCATGCTTCGATGGTTTGGACATGTTATGCGGATGAATGATAGCAGATTGACAAAAGGAATATATATGAGTGAAGTGGAAGGGCGGTTACGTAGGGGCCGGCCTAATAAGACATATAACAGTCAGATAGACGCTATATTGAAAAAAGGTGACGTTAGGTGTACCTATAACCTACAAGTGTGTATGAGAAGTATGAATGTCAATGAAGCGAAAGTGGTCTGTCAGTGGGACAAATGGGGATCCGTGATCTCTGCCTATCCCTCTACAGGGAATCAGGCGTGATGTGTATGTATGTACAAATAAATAAGTTATTTCCTCACCTGACAAGTGTCTTTTCCGCCCTGATGTTCGCCTGCACACATCTGGCTATCAGCTGATGGTCCATTGGGCAGTTTCCTAGATGTTCCCAAGATTCTGGCACATTGAGCCATGTTCCAGACTGGAATGGACACGCCGCGGAGGTCTTCGGATGTATCACCGCCTGGAAATATAATCAATCAATCAATCAATCAGCCTGTATTAGTCCACTGCTGAACGTAGGCCTCCCCAAGGGTACGCCACAAAAGACGATCTTTCGTGGCCCTCATCCAGCCACTACCAGCAACCCTCTTGAGGTCATCGGTCCACCTGGCAGGGGGGCGTCCTACACTACGTTTGCCGAGACGTGGCCTCCACTCAAGAACCGCTTTACTCCAGCGGGAAATATAATAATAATATGATATTTGGGCATTATTACACCAATTGAACTATAGTATATTTGCATTAAGAAAATAGTGACGTCATCAGGACTCTACGATTTGACCAATGAGACGTAACAACGGTTGTGTGTAATTGTTCAATGTGACTTGGTTTCTCACTCACTAATGTCTCATTGGTCAGTTTACTTTTGTATAATCATGACGTCACTATTTACTTAACTCGAATAGACTATAACCCCTTTGGAATGTTAAGACTTGTTAAGGGTACTAGTCAACGTATATTTAACAAATATATACTTATTATATATAGATAAATACATATATAGCATATATAATCAACGACCAGACTGGTAAGCAGTAGAAAAGCGTAGTTCTCAACTCTGCCTCCACCGGGAAAGCGTTCCGGCGGCTAACCGATCGCGCCACGGAGGTCGTCATAATGGAAACATATGTATGTTTTATATGTGTGCACAAAATACATTTATTAATCATTTATAATTCGACGGAGTTCAAATTCGACGTAGCTCAGTTGTTTGGGGCTTAACCCTGTATCGAGGGTACAGGTTTCAAATCCCGCTTGAGCATGTTGAATGGAAATGAAGTTTAATGAATTTCTATGTACATTTTCGTAATAATAATACATTTACGAAATGCGTCGAATACTACGGTGAGGGAAAACATCGTGAGCAAAATCTACCTGTTCCCCGAACAGGTAATAGTCAGTGCTTGTAAATGGCGACATAACTTACCACCTGTCACATTGAGTACTGACTATCTGGTCAACACGTGGATTCGAGGTTGCCAATTGTGGAGATGGAAACCAGAACCTCTGACTACCCCGCAAGGGTTAATGGTCGTGAACGCGTTTGTCTTTTTTTAAGGTTACTAATCTACGTATATTTGAGAAATATATATTGATTATAGATTGATAAATACATATAAAGAGTATAATCAACGAGCTATCTGGAAATCAGAAGAAAGCGTAGTTGTTAACTCTGCCTCCACTGGGAATCTAAACCGGTATCTCACGTTTAGCGTTCCGGTGGTTAACCGATTGCGCCACGGAGGTCACTATAATAAATAAAAGATGGTTTTCGGAGAACTTTCGAAATTTCGGATCAAAATTTCGGAGATGAGCATTCAAGCCTCACAATATAAAAGGGAGTGTATATACACAAGTCGTGAAGCGTATGTTCTTGTTTACCTAAATTATATAACTGCCGAGTGTGTATAAAGAGGTGTATAGTACTTACCAAATTCCGTTCTCCCCCAACCAGTGGCAATTATGGATTCACCGACCGCTGGTGGACTGCCCAAACAAGCTGGTTTGACCATGTCTGAAAAACTGAAAGGTAAAGGATAGTGTTTAAACGAACATCAAAACATACAAAAGTTTATGCGAATAATACTGAAATTTGCACATATATATAATAATTTTAATGACGCCCCCCTGCCAGGTGGACCGATGACCTGAAAAAGGTCGCTGGTAGTGGCTGGATGAGGGCCACGAGTGATCGTGTTGCGTACCCTTGGGGAGGCCTACGTCCAGCAGTGGACTAGTATAGCCTGATTGATGATATTATAATATATGTATATATAATTACGAAATGCGTCGAATACTACAATACTAGAGGTCGCCACATACACACACTCATATTTATATCACTACATAGTATATAACAAAGTCGCTTTCTCTGTCCCTATGTCCTTTTGTATTCTTAAATCTTTGAAACTACGCAACGGATTTTGATGCGGTTTTTTTTAATAGATAGAGTGGTTCAAGAGGAAGGTTTATATGTATAATAACATCCATTAAATAGTGGAGTAGGCTATATATTTTATACCCGTGCGAAGCCGGAGCGGGTAACTAGTTATAATATATAAAGAATTACGAAATATCGAATACTACAGTGAGGGAAAACATCGTGAGGAAACCGAGCTGTTCGTTGAATAGGTAATATTTGGCGCTTGTAAATGGTGACATGGCTTAGCACCTGTCACATTGAATACTGACTAATAAGACACACATACTTTCATTATCGTCCATACACTCTCGGCGCTTATAGTACCTGACTCGAGTGGTCAGCTGGAGCATGGCCAAGTCGAAGTAGGCTCGAGGCAGCTTGTAATTGGGGTATCCATGACTTTTGTTACGATACCTTGGCTCCTGTGTGGAGTAGTGGTGACAGGGTGCTAGCCCATCGCTCTATAGATATTTTTACCTATTTCCTAGTTGCAAATTGCATCAAACCTATTTTTTGGTGGCGCCATCTGTGGTATGTATGTTAAACTAATTGCAACTTAAGTTTCTCCCATGGCCCTAGAGGTCGCTACACACACAAACATACACACACATATATATATATATATATATATATATACATATACATACAATGGGACATAGGGACAGAGAAAGCGACTTTGTTTTATACTATGTAGTGATATGTATGCTTATATTACCTGACTCGATTAGTCAGCTGTAGCATAGCCAAGTCGAAGTAGGCTCTGGGCAGCTTGTACTTGGGATGTCGGATGGCCTTCCTCACATGGATGACCAGGGCTCCGGGGTCGTCTAACTTGGAAGACCCTAGCTGGACAACTCGGGGTGGACCTCTGGAAAAAGAGCGCATTTCAAAAATTTAACATAATATCAGCGTTGCGTTTGTCACCAAACGTAACATACCCAGCTGAGTTAGAACCTTTTTGCTGCGACAATAACATGCACAAGCAATTCCCCCTAGTTTGTTGTATTGTGTATGTTTTTGTGGCTGTAAATAAATGCTTTATTATTATTAAAAAAACAAACGCATTCACGATCTATACAGTCAGAGGTTCAGGTTTCTATCTCCGCAATTGCGAAGGTCGTAATTCTAAATTCAGCTCGAGCCCAAAGTAACAAGTTAAAGATAGTACTCAATTAATATACCTACTAATTAATACAAGGTTAAGGGAAAACATCGTGAGGAAACCTACTTGTTCCGCAACAGGTAATGGTCAGTGCTTTTAAATGGTGACATGGCTTACCACCTGCCACATTGAGTACTGACTATCTGGTTAACACGTGGGTTCGAGATGTCCATAGAATAGCATTTCAATGGCATTGAATCTAATTCGGCTGTTGCTGAGATGGGGTGCTTCTCTGATAACCCCGCAAGGGTAAATTGTGTTTAATCGTTCGGGCTTGTCTCTGTCAGTGGGCACAAGGTTCAAAACTAACATGTACCTATAGAAAACAAGAATTGTGATTTCATACATTACCACCTGTCAAATTGAGTACTGACTATCTGGTCAACACGTGGGTTCGAGGTTGCCATAGAATTACCACGTCTGGCGATGGCAACGCAAACATCTGACCACCCCGTAATGGTAAATGATCTTGAAATGCCGTTCTTCCCGGTATGTCATAAGAGGTGACAAAGGGACTAGTAAACTGTATCTTTTGGGTGATGGGCTAGCAATCTTTCACCAATTTTTTCTACGACATCACGACCTCAATATCCATGCTAATAAGTGGCGTAGGACATAATATGTCTCCAAGGTTCTATCTATGATTACTTAATCATAGACTATGTTATTTTGTGGCTTTAAACACTTCATATTTTGCCCAACTGACATTACGAAGAGTCAAACTTACGTCTATGTATATGTAAGTCAACTGTCTGTTTCCTTTATTTCATGAGCGGAAGTTTGAAAACAGGGTTACGAAAGGAATCTATAAAGCCAAAGTGGAAGGTAGAGTCGATGAGGCCGCGTAGAACTTATACAGATCAAATTGGAGACATTCTTCTCAAGGCGGGTGTAGCGTAAACAACAGAAGAGCAATGTATGAGAAGGTTAACTGTAAAAGCAAGGTAGATTTGTCAAAATCGTTCCAGGTGGCGATCAATAGTCCCCACCAATCCCGTTGGGGACTTATAGCCTGGCTAAGATGGCCTATACCATCTGACATTTGGAAATGTCAAACTTACGTCTCGACGGAATTGTCACGTTCTTGGTAGGCGCAGTGAGCAGCTGTCAACACGTATCTGTCACTGATTAAGGATCCTCCACACTTCCACGAATATCCTGGGTACTGAAAACATACATACATATAGATTAAGTTTGTGTTTGACGACCTCCGTGGTGCGATCGGTTAGACACCTGAACGCTAATCGTGAGGTCCCAAAGATTCCCAGTGAAAGCAGAGTTAAGAACTACGCTTTTCTTCTGCTTTCCAGTCTGGTTGTTGATTATATATGCTATATATGTATTTATCTATATATATTATGTCTCGTCCCTTAACACAAGTTTTAAATGTACCTACCAAGGGGCTAGTTCAATTGGTGTAATAATGTCCAAACATTATTATTATTATGAAGAGATGTATGAGTGTCAATGAAGCGAAAGCGGTTTGTCAGGATCGGGACAAATGGGGATCTAAGATCTCTGCCTTACTGTGTACAGGGAATCGGGCGTGATGTGTATGTATATACAATCTAGATTAATAATTTTGTTCGACGGTGAATTAGATCGAAAACTCACCAGAAAACATAACATACGTTGATTTTAGTTTTAAGATCATTTTTGAAATGCAAGGAATTTGGAAGATAGAGAATAATCCACGAACCAAACATAAAGAGGACCCGGCGTAAGGAGCGGTCCCCGTTACGCGGTGCGGAGTCCAAATGGCGTGTTTTAATTGGTGCGGAGTCTAAAAATGTCTTGTAAAAAGAAGATACCTATGTTTTGTCTCACAAAATACCGTGTTTTAATTGGTTGTAATGTCTCCCCTCCATCCCGCGTACCTCGTTTCACCTCGCGTAATGCTACGCTAGTTTCCATACAAATATTGCATAAGGCCCACTCCACTTATTAATTACTCCATGGAAAAATCAAGGTTAGGATTAGAATCACCAAAAACCGTCACAATGTTCATGTTCATTGTAATGGCATATTGCACATGGAACATTCGTGATTGGTTATGAGCCCATCGCACAATAGGTTTCATTGACCCCAGCAGCCCTAGCATACCAGCCAAGATAAGACAAGATAAACTCGGGTTTAAAAGTTGTCTTAGCCCTCGGATTTATCTTAAGTGTTAGCATGCAATGCAGTGGGGTTAAGTTTTTAACCCGGTTTAAGGCCGGGTTAACGTTATCTTGCCAAGGCTGCCAACATGACAAAAATTTGGTATCTTAACCATATTCAAGAACGCGTTATCTATGGGTTTGGATAACCCAACCATGTTGAAAATCACAATGTCCGTCGGCATTTAGCCTTTTACAATGTTTTTTCAATTTGGTAGTGTTATTAAATAAAGTTTGAAGTTTTATGGCAGCATTCCTAACTTTTTTATCCCGCCAGGGGCGCTAGTGAGAATGGAGACCTGTCAAGTGTCAATTTCTAATCATTTTCTAATAATTCGAAAGGATAATAATGAGCGAAAAGAAGAGTAGAAGTTAAAAGCCAAACATATTTATACCCTCTGCATACGATATTTCACAAATTATATGTAAACACGGTAGTTTCTGAGAAATATTAAGTTTATTATCAACAAGCTCTAGACAACAACAAGTCTACTGACTAGATCTCTTTCAAAGTAAGAGAAGTGCCTATACTATAGTTAAAAGTTACCTCAACTTGCTTAGAGGATCATTTTGCATTCCTGTCACTATTAGAAAATATAAAGATCATACGAGTTCAATTGCTGTGAATAGAAATTTACTTTTAGTTTTTTATCTTAGCAGAGTACGCAGCAACAGTGCACAAATGATATGATAAAATATTCCTTGTAAAGCAGAGCACGAAAAAATGCCATATTTGTCTAATAAAGATCAAAATATTCACAAAGTTTCTCTTCACAAATTTTAACACCATCAAATTGGGGTGGGTTTAAAAATAAGACCTTTGTCTTGTCCAAACGTCACTTTTAATCCGAAAAACGGCCGGCATGCTATCACATAAGACTAATTTAACCTCTTTTATCTTGGTTATCTGTCAAAATGGGACAAAACAATTTTAAACCTGTTTGCATGCTCGCATTCAGGTTAATTTGACATTTCGATGGTTTAAAACCTTATCTTAACCCTAGTCTTGCCTGGCGTGCTAGCACCGCTGGTCTCTTATTAGCCTCCTACGACGTGCCAGGAAGAACGACGGGTATATAATATAGCAATTACAAGTAATATATTATATTTAAAAAAGCAGCTGTAGCCCAGTGGGTAAGACCTCGGACTTCGTATGAGAAAGGTCCTATCCCGACTCTGGCATGTACCAATGCATGAAATTTTAATGTGTTTTTCATTTATGTACGTAATTTACAGTCGCTAACGGTGAGGGAAAACATCGTGAGGAAACCTGCCTATCCCTCAGGATAGGTAATAGTCAGTGCCTATATACGGCGATACGGTTCACTACCTATCACGTTGGGTGCTGTCTATCTAGTGATACGCGGGCTTCGAATGACCCATACCTAACATGCCTTCGAAATTTCGGAGATGGGCACTCAAGCCTCAGACTACCCCGCCATAATAAAAAAGGGAGTGTGTATACACAATTCGTGAATCGTATGTATGTATGTATATTATACTGACCTCCAATTTCCGCCAACCAACCGCGGCTGAATGTGGAAATTGGTCGACATTGACGATTTTTCCGCCAATAATCAATGGCGCTGTCAGTGGTACGCAATCTGTCACGTTGACTTTGACAGGTTGCGGTGACGGCAGTAGCGGAATGGCGGCCACTTGACTGACGTCTTGCGATTTGTAAATGTCACACACTGGAACGTGGAAATAAATGTGTAATATATAATATAACAATATATTTAGGTCACTATTACACCAATTGAACTAGCCCCTTGGTAAGTTTAATTAAGACTTGTGTTAAGGGACTAGTCAACGTATGTTTAAGACATACATGTACTTATTACTTATAGGTAGAAATATATATAGCATATATAATCAACAACCACACTGGAAGGCAGAAGAAAAGCATAGTTCTTAACACTACCTCCACTGGGAATCTTTGGGACCTCAATAATGATTTAGATTAGACTTAGTGTAGACGCCCCCCTGCTAGTTGGACCGATGACCAGAAAAAGGTCGCTGGTAGGGGTTGGCTGAGGGCCACGAGTGATCATGTTTTGTGGCTTAGTTAATTGGTATCAAAAAGGCCACGACTGACATTATATATCGCTGTTCTGGTCCCTACGGTTATGTATGGTAATGAGTGCTGGGTTTGGCTGAAGAGACATGAAAGCAGGGGCCTTAGTCCACTAATGCTTTTTGAAAATATCAGTTCAACATCAGATCAATAATAGTGTGATTTCGCCATTTTTAGGCGAAATTTGACAATTTTGCCGATTTGAATGGTGAAATTTGACACTTGTGGTCATTCATTACCAACTTCACACTATTACTGATCTAATATTGAACTGCGTTTGTACTAAAACCGATTAGTAGACTTGGGGGCCAGAATAAATGCGGTAGAAATGCGTTTTCTCAGGAAAATGAAAGATTGTGTGATAGGGTATGGAATAGTGTGATTAGTGGAATAGTGTGAATCAAAGAAGATGTAGTGACGAAAATAGAGAAAGGTATGTTACAATGGTTTGGGCACATGGAGCGGTTACAAAAGGAATCTATAAAGCCAAAGTGGAAGGTAGAGTTGGACGGGGTAGGCCGCGTAGAACTTATACAGATCAAATTGGAGACATCTTCTCAAGGCGGCATGAAGAACAGAAGAGCATGTAAGAAGGTTAATGGGTGTTAGTGAAGCAACCGATATGTCACCCATTCCAGGTGTCAATGGATATCTGTTTATCTCGTTAGAAGCATGAATATATATCATAGCTATATATGTATTACAATATATGTATGTATTACTATATATGTATTACAAAAGAAAACTTACTTCGCTCCGCCAACCGATACAATTTTCTCGTTTGCTCCGCCGTCAAGCTGTCAGGGTCAGGTCCTATTTCCAACCTAGGTTTCGTCTCATCCCCTGGAAAGACTATACTATCTTCTGTGGTCGTCGTTCTAGGTCTATTCGTAATAGGCGGTCCGTTAACCACAGGTAATTTAACACCTTGATGATAGAAATAGTCATTTGATTTTGTTGTATATTTGTTGTTGTAAGCTGTAGTTGTGTATTGATGTTTAGTGGTTTTCGGCCGTTCGGTGTTAGTTTGATACGGTCTTTGGGTGTAATCGTATCTATGGGTTGTTCTGTCGGTGTATTTGGGTTTCGGTCTTGGTGTGTAATAGGAATTTTCTGTATCGTCGAAACTTGGATATTCATTTTCGTTGTATTTTCTGGCTTTGGTCGTTTTCGGTCGCTCCGTGTAATATCGGTTTACATTGTCGTTATTATTGCTGTTATTGTTAAGAAATTGTTCGATCAATTTTAGGGGGTTTTCGGTGGTTTTTTGTTTCACTTTTCTTCTATCACTATCATGGTTTTGTTCAAAACCATTCTCGTTTTCAAACGAATACCGAATAATGGATACAGTGTTGCTCGGATCGTCGAAACCGTTTCGTAATTGTTTGTTGTAGTTGTGTTTCGGTTTGTTGGTGTTTGTAGTTGGTTTTCGGGCTTCGGTGGTTTTCGGCCTTTCGGTGTATTCTATGCCTTTGTCAATATCATAATTGTTAGGCGGAACATAGACTTCGTATTCTCTATGCCTATGAATTATTGTTGATGTCTGCCTAACAGGGTTGTTTAGGTTTGGAAAGAAATCTGAAAAATGAAAAAAAAAATTAACATACATACGTACATATCACGCATGATTACCTGTAGAGACCTGCGTACCCCTCGGGATAGGTAATAGCCAGTGCCTATATACGGCGATACGGTTCACTACCTATCACGTTGGGTGTTGTCTATCAAGTGAAACGCGGGTTTCGAGTAACCCATACCCAACATGCCTTCGAAATTTCGGAGATGGGCACTCAAGCCTCTGACTACCGCGCCATAATAAAAAAGGTAGTGTGAATACACAAGTTTTAAAGCGTATATTTATTTGTTTATTTAAATCCTCTCATCCCTTTCGAGGTGGACAGAACCTTAGTGAATATCTCCAAAAGTGTCCTATTCCAAAAAGTGTCTACATGAATATTAGGGTTATGATGTCATATGGAACATTGGTGACAGGTTGCTAGCCCATCGCCCAACAGATTCCATTGACCCCTAGTCCCTTAGTCGCTTACGACATGCCGGGAAGAACGGCAGCTAGTTAGCATTCTTTTGCGTTCCAGACTAGCAGGCAAAGAAATGAACTTTAATGAATTTCTATGTACATTTTCGTAATAAAAACACATTTACGAAATGCATGGAATTATACGGTGAGGGAAAACATCGTGAGGAACAGTCTGTGCTTGTAAATGGCGACACGGATTACTACCTGTCATATTGACTATTTGGTCAACGCGTGGGTTTGAGGTGGCCATAGAATTACTACCTTCGCAAATGCGGAGATGGAAACCTGAACCTCTGACTACCCCGCAAGGGTTAATGGTCGTGAACGCGTCTGTCTTTTTGTTAAGCAATTATAGATGATTACACAAGCAAAACACGGACCATTATTTTCATACTCCAAATGCATAAGCATATAATACTTGAACTACAATTTCCTTAGCGCGATTTTTTAAAACTCGATACTCTGTTTTTATACATATAAAAAAATATTACCAAATAATATAATCAACCGCTTTGCTAACCGTATTCAATAACATCAAATCATAATAAATGATAGGCACTCACTCAGTGAACGCATAATATGTACGTACAGTCAGCGCTAAAAGTGCAGTCCCAGTAACTTTTTATAAGGTTTACGTTTATAAGAGCAAAAGACAATATTTTCCATTTCGAAGCACGCGAACGTATAGTGGCCATGACAATGCATAGTGGCGCCAGTTCTAAAATGACAAATATTGTCTTTTGTTCATATAAACTTAAACTTTATGAAAAGTTACTGGGACTGCACTATTAGTAGTCCAAGAGCCAGTGAACCCTGGGAGTAACGGTCTTCCTGTAAGGTTAAAAATTTGCATACCTACAATTTATGGCATTCTAAAAGCAATAGCCATGACCTGGCAGGCGTCAGCCCTGCACGTCATCAACCCCTGTATTTTTTATACTGTTAGATAAATTAACTTTTAAAACTTGTTTCTGTAAATTTAAAAATTTTATAGGATAAAGTTTATTTATTGTTCATCTTAAAAACAAAATGCCAGGCGATTTCAATAAGCAGAAATACATGACAGGTGAATAAGAAAATGCACATTGATGAGGTAATATAAACTTTATCCTGTATTATTAAAACTTTTATATGTTTTAATTGCATGACAACTTTTGTAAGCTTCAAAATTTAGTATATATTTTTAAAGATTTTGTCAGCTACTAAATAAAATACCGGTTTCTATAAACATATTAAAACTAGTACTTGTCATTTGAAATCACTTAAAAGCGACATCTATGATTTCGTTACGGTAAGTTAAATTGTAGTATAGAGTGAACATTATATTGTACTGTACTATACTGGGACGTAAAGAGAATGGTAACTAGCTGTCTTTCGTGTTAAAATGTTGTTGAAGACTAACCTTAGTGATTAACAATAAATATAAAAAAAGAATTTGCGATTTATCACTACAATATAAAATATATATGTAGTTACATTTGAGATAACCATACAGATATGTCTAAGGTTCTATCTACCTCAAAAGGGATAAAAATACGTAATATATATATACTTACCAAAGAATTGTGTATTAACAGGACATCCAAAGAATAAAATTATAAGGAAGTACAAAAAGTGAGACACTGCCATCTTTGGATCTGAAAAAGAATTAATTCACCATAGTAATTTTATAAATCATTATTTAGATTTTTTCTTCATATTTATATTGTAATTATACATAGATATACGAAATTTAGAATCAAACGCTAGTAAGGTATGTATAAAAATGCTAACTAGCTGCCGTTCTTCCCCACATCTCGAAGTACGACTTAAGAAACAAGAGGTCTAAGGAATCTATTGGGCGATGGGCTAGCAACCTGTCACCAATGTTCCATGACATCACAACCCCAACATTCATGCTAAAAAGTGACCTAGGAGATATTATCGTGTCTCCGAGGTTCTGTCAACCCCGAAAGGGATTAAAGAACGTGAATGTATGTATAAATTGTTGTAGTGGAATAATTGATTACCAAATTGATTAATAATATGTTTTTAATCATCTTTTATATTAATTCAAATAAATGTGAATATTTTCCCCATATACCTATGCTAGCTGGGACGTAAAAAGAATGCTAACTAGCTGCCGTTCTTTCCGGCATGTCGTAAGCGACTAAGGGACTAGGGGTAAATGGAATCTATTGGGCGATAGGCTAGCAACCTGTCACCTATGTTCAATATTGATGTTGTTGACCCTGATAGTTTTTGCTTTACATAATCAAAATAATAATATTTGGACATTATTACACCAATTGAACTAGCCCCTTGGTAAGTTCATTTAAGACTTGTGTTAAGGGTACTAGTCAACGTATATTTAAGAAATATATACTTATTATATAGATATGAATACATATATAGCACATATTATAATCAACGACCATACAGGAAAGCAGAAGAAAAGCGTAGTTCTTAACTCTGCCTCCACCGGGAATCAGGATCTCACGAGTAGCGTTCAGGTGTCTAACCGATCACGCCACGGAGGTCGTCGTTTACATGACTGAGGAAATATTTTGTCTCGAATGTCCTGTCCACCCCGAAAGGGATTAAAGGACGTGAATGTATATATGTATGTACATGCAATTGATAATTCAAGTACAAAATTGAATGTTGTATTATCTATAAACCTACGCATAAAAAATTATCTAGAAGTACAGTCAACGTTAAAATTGCAGTCCCAGTAACGTTTTATAAGGTTTAAGTTTATAAGAACAAAAGACAGTATTTTTCATTTCGAAGCACGCGAACGTATAGTGGCCATGACAATGCATAGTGGCGCCAGTTTTAAAATGTATAATATTGTCTTTTGTACTTATAAACGTAAACCTTGATTAATAATTAACGGGACTTATCACGTAAGTTTTTATATAATAAAATTACCTTTATTAACCCGACGTTTCGGCTACGTTGCAGCAGCCATGGTCACGGTTAATAAAGGTAATTTTATTATATAAAAACTTACGCGATAAGTCCCGTTAATTATTATTAATCATGAGTATAAATCGCGAATCTCTTAAAATTGTAACGTAAACCTTATAAAAAGTTACTGGGACTGCACTTTTAGCGTTCACTGTACGTATATATACTACATACATACATATTAACTTATATCCTTTTTTGACATAATTTTAGTGACATAATATCCCTTAGATCACCTTTAACAAATCGGGGTTGTATATATGTTTAATAGACAAAGAAATACAAACGCGTTCACGACCATTAACCCTTGCGGGGTAGTCAAAGGTTCAGATGTCCATCACCGCAATTGCGAAGATAGTAATTCTATGGCCACCTCGAACCCACGTTTTGACCAATCAGTACTCAATGTGACAGGTGGTAAGCCATGTCGCCATTTACAAGCACTAACTATTACCTGTTCGGGGAACAGATAGGTTTCCTCACGACGTTTTCCCTTACCGTAATCAACTATAACTATACTATTTACATCACTTAAATATAATATCTCTTTCGGTGTGGGAATAAATCGAGACGCGATCGCCATTCGAGAACCACTTTGCTTCAACGGTCGTCGGTTCTGCGACAGACGTGACCGACCCACAGCCACTTCAGCTTGCAACATCGAAAGACAATGTCTACAACTTTGGTTCTCTGCCTGATAATCTCGTTCCGGACTCTGTCCCTTAACGAGATACCCAGCATCGAACGTTCCATTGCTCGCTGAGCTACATGTAATCGGTGAGCCAGCCCGACTGTCACGTTCCACGTCTCGGCACCGTATGTCATTACAGGTAGGACGCACTGATTGAAACCCCTGACTAACAGATCTTTATTATGTAATATTATAATGTTTTCCGTGTATGCATTATTATTTATAGAATAGTTTAACATAATTCTTGAATAATGGATACGAGTTACATAATATATTTGTCCCGAGCTTGTGACGTAAAAGAATGCTAACTAGCTGCCGTTCTTTGCGATTATTCCCTAGTTTCTTGATCACTGTAAATGGCGACATGGCTTGCCACCTGTCACATTGAGTACTGACTTGGTCAACACGTGGGTTCGAGGTGGCCATAGAATTACTA
The DNA here is from genome assembly GCA_030578115.1 of Leucoptera coffeella. NCBI lineage: Eukaryota > Metazoa > Arthropoda > Insecta > Lepidoptera > Lyonetiidae > Leucoptera > Leucoptera coffeella. The sequence continues at coordinate 5,967 of JAMBLF010001174.1, read as the reverse complement.
CCTTCGCTATTGCGGAGATGGACACCTGAATCTCTGACTAATCAAGGGTTAATGGTCGTGAACGCGTTTGTCTTTTTTGTCTATCTACTATTAATACCATACGGGGTGGACAAAAGTTCAAAGACGCGACAATATCTCCTAGGTCACTTTTTATCATAAACTAGCGACCCGCTCCGGCTTCGCACGGGTATAAAATATATAGGTTACTCCACTATGTAATGGATGTTATTATACATATAGACCTTCCTCTTAAATCACTTTATCTATTAAAAAAAACCGCATCAAAATCCGTTGCGTAGTTTCAAAGATTTAAGCATACCAAGGGACATAGGGACAGAGAAAGCGACTTTGTTTTATCCTATGTAGTGATATGTGTTGTGATGTCATATGGACCATTGGTGACATGCTAACCCATCGCCCAATAGACTCATTATACCTGTAGTCCCTTAATCACCTTGTACAAGTTGATACGAACGGCAGCTAGTTAGCATTCTTTTTACGTCCCAGTTAGCACGGTTGCATTTATGCGTTTCACGTAATTACCACAGTATCATTGACAATGCAGTGACGTGAAGGATGCAGATTAAAAATACCCATATGACTGTACTTAGGGACGTAAACAGAATGCTAACTAGCTGCCGTTCTTCCCGACTTGTAGGCGGTGACTAAGGGCAAAAAAGACAAATGCGTTCATGAGCATTAACCCTTGCGGGGTAGTCAGAGGTTCAGGTGTCCATCTCCGCAATTGCGAAGGTAGTAATTCTATGGACACCACAAGCCCACGTGTTGACCAGAGAGTCAGTACTAAATGTGACAGGTGGCTAGACATGTTGCTATTTACAAGCAGTAACTATTACCTGTTCAGGGAACAGGTAGGTATCCTCACGATGTTTTCCCTCACCGTAGTATGCGATGCATTTCGTAAATGTACTTTTATTATAAAAATGTACATAGAAAATCAAATAGCTTCATTTCCATTGGTCCATACTCCGGGCTTTGAACCCTGTACCCACTGATACAGAGTCAAGCCACAAACAACTGAGCTACGCTGAATTACAAAATAATACGTTTTACATTCTTTTCAAGGCGGGTGTACGTAGTAAAGAACAGAAGAGCATGTAAGAAGGTTAATGGGTGTTTGAAGCAAGAGAGATTTGTCACCCGTTCCAGGTGGCGATCGATAGTCTCTGCCTATCCCGTTGGGGACGTAGAGACGTGAATATATGTATGTTTGAAGTTCTGTCCACCCCGAATGGGATTAAAATACTATATGTATATGTATGTATTTACATTTTCAAGGTATAATTCGAGTATTTTTCGTACAATTTTCCTGTTTTTAGGTTTATAAATAAATGAAATTTACATTATTAATGGTTTGACATTATTGATATACATTTTGTGGGTCCTGATATATAATTGACCTTAGGTGACTGGCCTCATGCTAGTCTGGGACGTAAAAAGAATGCTAACTAGCTGCCGTTCTTCCCGGCATGTCGTAGGAGGCGACTAAAGGACTAGAGGTCAATGGAATCTATTGGGCGATGGGCTAAAAACCGTCAACATAGTTACAAAAACGCGTTCACGACCATTAAGCCTTGCAGGAAAGTCAGGGGTTCAGGTATCCATCTGGACAATCGCGGAGCTAGTCATTCTATGGCTACCTCGAACCCACGTGTTGACCAGATAGTCAATACTCAATGTGACAGGTGGTCAGCCATATCACTATTTACAAACACTAACTATTATCGAGGAACAGGTAGGTTTCCTCACGATGTTTTCGCTCATCGTTATATTCGGTGCATTTCGTAAATGTATTTTTATTACGAATTTGTACATAGAAATTCATTAAACTTCATTTCCATTGGTACACGCTCAAGCGGGATTTGAACCTTGTACCCACTGATACAGAGTCAAGCCCCAAACAACTGAGCTACGTCGAATTATTATATAGTTACATATAAATACAATCACATATTTTAAGTGAATACTAAATACTCCGCAAACACCGAATTATTTATTGACCAGATGCCTTTATTTATTAGCCCACTAATTCTTTTTGCAAAATATCAGTTCAATATCAGATCAGTAATAGCGTGAAGTTGGTAGTGGACGATCAAAAGTGACAAATTTCGCTATTTTCAAAACGAAATTTGTCACTTTTACCGATTTCAATTGCGAAATTTGTCCCTTTTGTTTATCCACTACCAACTTCACAATATTACTGATCTGATATTGAACTGCGTTTGTGCTAAAACGCATTAGTAGACTTGGGCCCCAGTTAGTTATCACCTAATGTGATAGGTGGTGAACTATATGATGTTAGTGACATTGTTACATATACATACATACATACATACATACACATCACGCCTGATTCCCTGTAGAGGGGTAGGCAGAGATCACGGATCCCCATTTGTCTCGATCCTGACAGACCACTTTCGCTTCATTGACATTCATACATCCTCTCATACACTCTCGGCGGTTATAGGTACTCCTAACGTTACCTTTTTTCAATATAGCGTCTATCTGACTGTTATATGTCTTATTAGGCCGGCCCCTACGTAACCGCCCTTCCACTTCACTCATATATATTCCTTTTGTCAATCTGCTATCATTCATCCGCATAACATGTCCAAACCATCGAAGCATGCTCTTATCAATCTTAGTCACTACATCTTCTTTCAAACCGCAACCTTCCCTTATCACACTATTTTTAATTCTATCATTCAATGTTACTCCTAACATGCTTCTCAGTGACCGCATTTCGACGGCATTGATTCTACTTTCATGCTTCTTTTGCCATACCCAACTTTCACTACCATAAGTCAATGTTGGAACCAGCACAGCCCTATGAATAGCCATACGTGCCGATTGAGAAATCAATTGGCTACCCATAACACTATACATAGCCCCATTAATCTTATTACCTGCACACACTCTACGTTCAATATCTCCCTCACATTTTCCGTTACTAGTAAAAAGTGTTCCCAGATACACAAAATCATTCACTTGTTCGACTCTTTCATTATCTATGTCAATCTTGCACTCTGTCTTGCTAAGTCCCTCCATGACCATTACTTTCGTTTTATTTACATTAATTTTCATTCCTTTCCTCTTAAGGGACTCATTCATGCAAGTGACCATCTCCTGCAACTCACACGCCGATGATGCAAGAAGAACCTGATCGTCAGCGTACAAGAGGCATTTAATGATCAACTCGCCCATACGCAATCCTCTGTCACTTTCTTTCAAATCAGTCAAGCAACTATCCATGAACAGATTGAACAGCCACGGCGAAGCTACACAGCCCTGCCTCACACCCTTTCGGATACTGAACCAGTCTGAGTAGGCCCCATTAACCCTAACACAGGCTCCCGAATCCATATATAAAGACTTTAGAGCCCGTATTAAGGTACTGCCCAAACCAAACGCAGATAGCGCCCTCCACAAATCGTTCCGGGATACACGATCATACGCCTTTTCCAAATCCATAAAAGCACAGAAAACCTTTTGATTCTTCGCCAAAAAACTTTTCAGCCACCTGGCGTAAGGAAAAAACCTGATCAGTACACCCCATTCCCTTCCGAAAACCTGCCTGTACATCCCATATCTTGGTTTCAGTCTCACGAACAACTCTTTCAATCAATACTTTTGCATATATTTTTCCGACGATGCTCAGAAGGCTAATCCCCCGGTAGTTCTTGCAGTCTTGCAAGGGTCCCTTCCCCTTGTACAAAGGGACGATAACGGCCCTGCACCAATCTTTAGGCACACGGCCATACCGCCAACACGCATTAAAAAGTAAGTACAAGAGGTTGGCAACCACCGGGCCACCAGCCCTCAACATCTCCACGGAAATCCTATCGTACCCTGCAGCTTTACCAGTTTTCATAGCTTTCAAAGCTTTGAAGATTTCTTCCATACTAATATCACTGCCATTATCATCCAAACTTAATTCAGATGTACCATCCTGAAATGATACATCCTCATTTTCAAACAACTCTTCAAAGTATTCCTTCCATCTTTTTAACGCCAAACACTCATCATTTATCAAATCCCCATTCTTATTCCTAACAGCACTCATTCTGGATCCTCCAGAGAGTCCCCTGGCCGTTTTGACCATTTTCCAAAATAGTTTGATATTTTGATGGAAACTCTCGGAGAACTTCCTTTCAGTCCTCTCTTTTAATTCTAATTTCTTTCGTTTCACGATCTCTTTCACTCTCTTTTTCAATTCTTTAAATAGTAACAATTTCCGTTCATAATCTATAACACTCATATTGGTTGCTTTATTGTTGGCCTTACTTGCCAACAAATCCTGCCATGCTTTTCTCTTATCTTTTACAACCTTTCTTACTTCTTCATCCCACCATAGAGCTTGATTCTTTGGGGGAGCATTCGTCCTCTTACGTACTCCACATACTTCGATGGCAGATTCCACCATACCATCCTTCAACACCCTCCAAACATTCTCAATTTCGTCCTCCTTGACATCTTCATTCAATGTACTAATTTGTTCTTCCACTCTTTTTCTATATCTTTCATTTACACCATCATCTTTCAATTTTCCTACATTTATTCTTTCCAATCCTGTAGTGGACACAGGAGCACGATGACGCCAACATTGGAACAGACCTCTCAATCGGCTGACGACCAAATGATGATCCGTTCCCACATTAACGCCCCGATACACTCTGGCGTCCACCACATGTCTTCTCAATCGATCATCCACAATAACAAAATCTATCATACTTCTGTCTACACCCCTTTCCCAAGTATACATGTGGATCTTTTTATGACAAAACATTGTGTTTGCCACAAAAAGTCCCCTTTCCAAACATATCTCGAGAAGACTTTCTCCATTCTCGTTCACTTTTTCATCTCCATACTTACCTAAAACACATTCATAAGAATCTCTCTGTACACCTACTCGACCATTAAAGTCCCCAATCATAACAACATTTTCATTCTGCTTACATTCTTTTAGTACTTCCCTTACATTCTCCCAGAACTCCCTCCGCTCCTCAGTTGGCCTCGACATGTCAGGAGCATATGCTCCAACCACGAACAAAAGTTTGAGGCCAACCTTAAGCCTTAACCATAAGAGTCTGGGATTCACACATTTATGCTGTTTCACACATTTATTCATTCGCTCTGATAGGACAATACCAACCCCCTGGCACGCCCGCTTATCTTGTTGAACTCCAGTCCAATACGCGGTGTACGTGCCATGAATGGTATTGCCCATTCCCTTTCGCTTCGTTTCATTCACACATAAAATATCTAATTTCTTACATTCCATCATCTTGCAAATTTCGTCTATCTTGCTCTCCACTGCTCCACAAACATTCAATGAAGCAAATCGGGTCTCCGTGACCCACGCTCCGCCTCTCCGGGGAGCCATTCGTGACGGGTGGCGAACCTCGTCGCCGCTTTTCCCCCCTTTTATAAATTTACATATACATATACATTTTTTTATATACATATACATATACATCGACCTATAATTCCTTTCGGGTCGGAACGAACCTCCGGGACACAATAATATCTCCTGGGTCTCTTTTTATAGTTATTCTAGCATAGCTTTTACATCTCAGACTAGCACAGCACATGGAGTAATGAATAAGAGGATTGGGCCTTACTCAATATTTGTATGGAAAATAGCGTGGCATTACGCGGGGTGAAACGAGGTACGCGGGATGGAGGGGAGAGATTACAACCAATTAAAACACGGCATTTTGTGAGAGAAAACATAGGTATCTTCTTTCTACTACACATTTTGAGATCCGCTCCAATTGAAACACGCAATTTTAGACTCCGCACCGCGTAACGGGGGACCGCTCCTTTCGCCGGGTCCTCTTTATACTTGGTTCGTGGCACAGCATAAGTCATATATTTAATATTCAAATAATTATTCAAAATACCTTGCGGTTTCCACATATGACCTTAAGATACTGGTTAGTGATT